>BSBK01009007.1:70000-200702 GCA_027943335.1 Chamaecyparis obtusa
ATACGTCCAGGGGTAGGACTCCTTACAAGATGCGAATTCATATACTCAACAATCAAGGAATTACTTTGACATAGATGGTCTAAAAAATAAGACAAGAGAACATTTTTTACATACTTATTGAATAAGGAATTAAATATAACATTTTCATATAATTGGATAAGATTTAAGCATTCTAAGCAATAGAGGATGTTGGCATTACTGGTAAGGATGCAACTGGTAAAGAGATCACCGGTAATAATCCGTGGTGTTGTCATTGATGTCTATAATAACAATGTCCAAATACTAGGGAACCGGTGACAGTGATGAGGAAAGTGAAGTCCAGCAATGCACTTGAACAAAGTACTCGATGTAGTACTAACCGTTCAAAGTTGGTGACCGGTGAAGATAATAACCGGAGCAATGACCGGTGTAGACAAAGAATAGAGAAGTGGCTAGTGAAGACAGAGACTAGAACACTGCATAAAGAAAAGTGTAAACCAGCCTACAATGATCATTAAGATATCATTGAGACTGATGTATGTCTATTATTTGTTGAGACCGGTGAAAGGCATAGTTGACCAAAGAAGATGGTTTCAATTAATGAATATTGAGGAGATTCTTTGACCATGTTTTTTTGCACAAATCATGGAGGATTTTATATTAAGGCAAAGTATGTGACATGCATCTAATGTTTCCTTTAAAGACTGAAACATGACTGGATGGTGGATTCATGGAGGATTTTCTATTAAGGGATAGTATGGGACACGCATCTGATGTTTCCTTTAAATACTAAAACATGACTAGATGGTGGATTCATGGGGAATTTTCTATTAAGAGAAAGTATATGACAAGCATCTGATGTTTCCTTTAAAGACTAAAATACAATTGCATAGTGGATTCACAAGAGGTCTTCATGGGGATCGAAATGGAAAAGAGTGGGAATATCTTTTAAAATTGAATTTGAGTGGTTTGTGATTCTTTCTCTCAACTATACAGCTATCCTACGCTCTACAGGAAGTGTATATATTCTTTAGTTAGCAAAGAGAATCACTTGCCATCATTCTGCCAAGAAGAAAGAGTGAAATAGTATGCTGATCAAAGCTATTATAAAGAAAGGAAAAAGAAGAAGAGACGAAGAAAAGGAAGAGATTGTAAAAGGAAACACAGTAACTTGAGGAGAGAATACCAGTAGTGCTTGGTGGTAACTCTTAGTGAGTGAAATAGTGGTCTTATCAAGCTCTACAAAGCCATTTCAAAAGATCAACCTTTCTATTTCTCTCCAACAATTGTAATAGCCAAATCCCAATATCTAGGTGGACATTAATAGGTCCCTTGTACTAAATCCTTTAATCAGGTGATATCTAGTTGATGTTTTAAATTCCTCTAACAAGGCATGCTTTAACAAGACTTATTCTAAATCCTTTAACCGGGTCACACTGAATAGTGTATTTGTAATCCTTTAATAGGAAAGGCTCTCCACAGGGCACACATCAGAAGAGTGCAAAATTTGTGAGTTCCAACTCACACCGTGGTTTTTTTCCCAATTTGGGTTTCCATGTGATATATCTGGTGTTCTATGCTACTATGATTTTGTGTTGTTTATTTCCTTTAAAGGGTTTTTTTTTATGCAGTAATAGTTAGTTGATCTAAGAGTGACTTTAAGTTTTATTGGGTGTTGATTCACCCCTCCTCTCTCAGCACCAGTTGGGGACTATCCGAGGATTCATAGACATCTACAATTGGTAACATGGAAGATTGACCAAAGCTACACCTCCACTACTACAGTAAAATAGGATATTTAGGACATCAAAACCACATGGGATCATATCTCCATCTGACAAGATCACAACAATGTCAAGAACTGTCAGCAACATATTTTGTATACTAAGGAGCTAAGGTATGATATTATTATATATATCAGAATTAACAAGACCATCAATCTCATCAGCATCTAGTCAACAACCTCATTATATACAGATTAGGAGATTATAGTTACAATTAGAGGAATATATATGATGACCTAAAGAAGAAATTGTGTGGAGTAATAGACGTATGAATAGGAAGGAGTAAAACAATATCTATACATAGGAAGAAGAAATAGGAATATCATTGATAGAACATAATACTTAATTGGGGCCTACATTCTGTTGTCATGGCTAGGTGTCACAAGCAAAGATCAAAGTCTTTGATATTTTTATGAACATCCTCTCATTGATTTAAGTATGGAAATGTATCATTGGAGTCTCTCCATGGATCAATATTCACAACACTAAAATAAGCATGTGGAGCTCAAAAACTCCACCATCTTGGTAATTATTGTAGAAGATTATACTTAGGTTGTGTGACTGTATTCTATGGGTGATTCTGTATAACTACACTCATATTCCCGATGGGGAAGTCAATGAATTATATATGGCTGGAGGAGAATTAAAGATGCCACATCATCATCGATCGATGGGTATAATATACAATATAAGAACATCAAAGATCTCATGTTTCCTTTAAGTGTGAGCTATACTTTCAGAATGATATTTAATGTCGTCGATCAATTATAGATTTAGTGGACAAGAACAATTGATACTCACAATAGTTACCAACACATACATTCACTCACCAATCTACAATAATAACCATCATAGATATAAGAAATCAACAAAATCCTTCAAATCTTAGTTTGAATACAATAAAGGTTGAAGGTGTGTTATCATCAAGAAGTAATACAATTCATTGATGACTCATCGAATGAACTCATAGGTATTTATTTAGGAGATGAGTTACTGAGGAAATTGGTTCCCTAAATCATATATTTTGCAATGATGAGATTAGAATTTTTGTCAAAGTTTGAAGAAATCAATTAGGATTTGGCTAGGGACATTACACCTTATCATCCAAAATTAAACCCGAATTTGACTTGTTTATAGAATTGAACCCAAGAAATGAGGTAATGGTCTTTTTTTTTCTCAAACTCATTTTGATTTATCAAGCTATAGTTTCTAGGTAATATTTGTAGATATTTGAATATGATCTCCTAAATTTTTACAATATGACAAGGAAATTGGGGTTCAGCCTAATGTTTTGGCCAAAATGACCAGAAAAATGGATAACTTTGCAAAAGGAAATTATCCTAGCTAGAATAAGTTTAGATATTTAAAAGAGATGGCATTTATCTTTAGTCATAGCTCCCATGCAGAAGTAAAAACACTCCAGAGGGAGGAATTTTCTCTTGTCCCCTGTCATATGACTAGCACAACCATTGTTAATATACAACTGATCTCCCTCCTTTTGAGCATGAAAGGTGGTTTATAATATAGACACAAGACTTGGACTCAGGAAGGCTAATTTGACTTAGGACTCGACAAAATAATGGCAAGAGTTGGTAAAACTTGGCAAAATATAAGTTTCCGGTGAGTCTTGCCTAGAGAGAGTTTTTGGAGAGTCCTGGGTCCTTGGGACTCGACTAGGGTCACTCGACTTAGGACTCAGAGATTCCTAAAACTATCATTTGTAAAAGCATGTACTTCTCTTTTTTCTTTCCTTGCTCCTAGGTTTTTCATACTTTTGTACTTTCCTCCTTTTGTTTGGCCATCAAACACTCCTTTTTTTTCTCTAGGTGGTCCACAAAATGCCTTTTGCAAAAGCATGTTGTATGTCCAAAAATGTTTCACTTATAACCGAGGTTGCATGGAGATAGGGGTACTTGGAGACTCCTGAGACTGGTACTTGTACAACTTTTTTTCTAAAATAAGAGAAGGGGGTACTTGGAGAGACCACTATTTTTTTTGTCAATATAATTTAATAATTCATAGAAAATATGAAAATATAATTGACTACAACTATAATTTAATGATACTTGGAGACTTTAACACCAAAATCCCCTATGGACATTAAAATCGCCACTCATTTCCATTGTTAGAACTTAGAGTTGCTCGAAAATTCTTAAACCTCAAAATGGCATTCAAAACCATTAGATCTTTGACCACTAAACTAGAAAAGTCTCTATAGAAGTCTCTGGTATGGGAGATGCGTCCCAAGGGGTCAAGGTCACCTCTCCATGCAACTATGCTTATAGCATATTACATTATAATCCATTAGAGGAGAAAACAAGTCATTCCTACTTGAGAACCCATAAGGACTTCTAATCTTGTTGCAATTAAAGTTTCTTGTGTGTGTCCTACAATATATTGCTTTCTGACCAAAATGATTACACAAAGAAATAAGCAAATAAAGAACGTTGAAACCTAGTCATGTGCACTTGCCTTGGAAAGAAGAGTTTTGCAATTGTCCTTGTTACCTTTTGGAGGAGTGCTTGATTTCTTTTGGATATGATTCTCTCTCTTCTTGTGTTTTTTAATTTTTATAGGACTTTTGAGAGCATTTGCATAGCTTTTTTGGTTTTTCCTTGTTTGTCTTCTTTGTTGGCTCTTTGGGATTTTGATCTTCTTTAGTACTCTTTTGATTTTCTTCATAAACAAGACATGTCTGAATAAATGGTAGCCTATGTCCATTGATGATATTATCTAAGATCTGGGTACTCTTTTCAAAGTTGAGACTTTTTTTTTAACTTCGACCTTTTCTTCCTAGTTCCTTAATGAAATAATTTCAAACTCTAACCTCTCATAATTTTTATTCCTTTTTCTTCAATTGAATTCTTACCTCATCTTTAATCCTTTTTGCTTATTCAATTTGAATTTTTAGATTGATGATCATGTTTTTAGATTCTTCAAGGCTTTGTGACAATTTCGCATTAGATTCGTTGTCCACTTGAAGCTGTAATTTTTGTTTCAAATTCTTCTTCTTAAATTCCTTAATTTCACTTAGGGCACAAATCACTAGTAAATTTGACTTCAAATTTTGACAAAAATTGGTCAAAATTTTGACAGTAATTGGTCGAATGTACGACCAAAACTATCGTCGTTCTTTTTTCCTCAAATTTTTGACGCGTCTACTATTTGTCAAAATTTCAAGCAGTGTTTTGGTCAAAATTTTGACGATATCCCAGGCTCAAAAATCACCGTCATTTTTTCTAATGGTCAAAATTTCGACCACTGATTGCCCCAACGATTGGTCAAAATTACGACCAATGGACCAAACCATAGACGACGAATCCATACTTTCCACCAATCAAATGGTCAAAATTTCAACCATTGGATTGGTCAAAAGTATGGATTCATCATCAATTTTTTGGTCCATTGGTCGAACTTTCGACCAATCGTTGGTCAAAATTGGTTCTAGCGTTGGTCAAAATTTTGACCAATGCGAATTTTTTTATTTAAAAAAAAATGTTATAGACCGAGTTCTTTTCATTGACCTGTGATTCATGAGTAGTGGTTTACATGAACCCATCTCTCATGAGAATGAATGGAACACTTAGCACTCATTGGCTCTAGGTGATGCTTACGGAGGTGAAGCACCGGGACTTCCCGGGAGGTCATCCATCCTAGTACCACTCTAGCTCGAGCACGCTTAACTACAAAGTTTCCTCCATGGTTAAACCAACTCTGCTTGCATCCTCATTTGCAAAACCTTCACCAAGTGTTGTGCCTTATGAACCATTCATTAGAAAGCCCCTTAAGCTTGTCAATTAATAAGTAGGAGATATTTTCCACAGCAAGTCAAATTGTGATATTTCTATCAAGATTCAACTGTGTAGTTTTTTGAGTCAAACTCATTGACCTGTGATTCATGACTAGTGGTTCACATGAACCCCTCTCTCATGAGAATGAATGGAACACTTAGCACTCATTAGCTCTAGGTGATGCTCACAGAGGTGAAGCACCAGGACTTCCCGAGAGGTCACCCATCTTAGTACTACTCCAACTCGAGCGCACTTAACTACGGAGTTTCCTCATGGTTAAACCCACTTTGGATGCAAGCAAAGTGCGTTTAATGAGGATACAAGCAGAGTGGGTTTAATCATGGAGGAAACTCCGTAGTTAAGTGCACTCGAGTTGGAGTAGTACTGGGATGGGTGACCTCTCAGGAAGTCCCGGTGCTTCACCTCTGTGAGCATCACCTAGAGCCAATTAGTGCTAAGTGTTCCATTCATTCTCATGAGAGATGGGTTCATGTGAACCACTACTCATGAATCATGGGTCAATGAGTTTGACTCAAAAAACTACACAGTTGAATCTTGATAGCAATATCACAATTTGACTTGCTGTGGAAAATATCTCCTACTTATTAATTGACGAGCTTAAGGGGCTTTCTAATGAATGGTTCATAAGGCACAACACTTGGTGAAGGTTTTGCAAATGAGGATGCAATCAAAGTGGGTTTAACCATGGAGGAAACTCTGTAGTTAAGCGTGCTCGAGCTGGAGTGGTACTGGGATGGATGACCTCCTGGGAAGTCCCAGTGCTTCACCTCCGTAAGCATCACCTAGAGCTAATGAGTGCTAAGTGTTTCATTCATTCTCATGAGAGATGGGTTCATGTAAACCACTACTCATGAATCACAGGTCAATAAGTTTGACTCAAAAAACTACACTGTTGAATCCTAATAGCAATATCACAATTTGGCTTGCTATGGAAAATATCTCCAACTTATCACATGAATCTTGTATTATTTCTTAACACCAAACCCCATCTACAGATTTCCAATTTAGGGTTCTTAGAGAAACAACATTAGGGTCTGTAAGCACACAAATATTAATGATAAAAATCATCTGTTAAAGAAAAAACCATGTTTTAAATGACTGGCAATGGTGCCCTAACCTTGTGCAAAATATCTAGATTTGAAGACTCTAGTGGTGACTCGGGAAGTATAAACCAGATATGTTGCAGGGACAAAATGCCCTGAACAGGTTAAAAATGAGGCTTCCATGGATAGGCCAATAATGGACTCATCCCAACCAAGAAGAAAGACTTTTTTAAAGCATATTTGATGCAGGGGCATCTAGAAGAGCATCTGAGCAAAGGAGGACTCCAGTAACTAAGAAGGAGAAGATGGTATCAAGACAAGTTGATTGGCAAGTTTTGAAGCCTATAATGGCTTATGATAGTGTTGGATTCAATAAACTATGTAAAAGTCATGATAGAGGTCTAAGGACCAATACAATGTAATAAGTGATCAAAGCAATGTAATAGGTGAAAGAGTCCAATAGGATTAGATTTGAGTAGTTTTCATGTTTAGAAGCATTCAATAAATACATTGGACCATGTGTAGGTCAATGGAGTAAGTTGGAAAGTCAGAATAGTCATAATATGCATAAAATAAAGTTTATTAATTTAAATTTGAATGTAAACGGTCATATTACCTTTTTGGAGGGAAATTAGTTTTAACAGGTTTTATAATTAATTAAACCTCCCAACTTTCTAAATTTGGTTGAGGTAGGTAGATAGGGGTCATTAAATGTCTAAAGGATCCATTGTATGGAGGGGGACAGGGAGAAAAAAAGCCTGTTGTACGGACTGTTGTGAAAGCAAGCAATAAAATTTCATTTTGGTGATGTTCCATTCAATGTATTGAACTTCTTTTTGTTTGGGACTATCAAATACATGAATTAGAAGGGTATTTAAACACATTTCACTCATTATTGAATGAATAACACTTTGTTTTGAAGCAGCATATACGACTGTTGGTTCATTTCAGGCTATTTTCTTGAGTTTTTCCTGTGACAAACAAAAGTTTTCTTTAAATAGATGAGCCTCCCATGAATTCAAGGGCCCAAACTTCATGGGAGGCATGTTACTAACATGTACAATAGAAATCTAACAATTTTTGATGTAGCACTAGTGTGAAGACAGCAAGTTTGGAGAAAATAATGGAAATGTCCCATGGTGGATTGGTGGGAATAGTATGATAGTAGCATATTGAGCTGTACAAGAAGGTTATCTAATGATTTGAGATGTCCTAGGGCATCAAAGAGAAGGTGTATGAACCATTATTTGGTCTCCAAGGTTAGTGGAGATAGGTGTTTGGTGAAACCCTATGCAACAAGGGTTTGAAGGCATTGAATGAGTGTTTTGGGTGTTCCTTGTGGAATAGGACTAAAATCTCTTGGATTTAGTCATATTTTGCCATATTATAACTATGATGAAAGTCTGGAGTGATGAGGATAAGAGAATGATATAGTTTCTTTGTTATTTTCTTTATTTTGATGCCATTAGGAGGGTACCTTATGAAGGAAGTTAAGACTGGTCTAAAGGAGTCACCATTGAAGTTTACATATGATAAATAACCCTAAAAAGGGTGTCTGAAACTATAATTTTTTTCTCAAGTTGTTTGGAAAAAGTCAGAGAAAAAGGGAGAAAACTGGTCCAGCAAGGCTAATTGGGGCTCATAGGGCTAGAAGGCAGATTTGAAGGTTGTGGTGAATAGGTGTTGTAAAGGCTATCAAAAATGATTGATTCTTGTTGAAACAACCTTTTTTACACCATTTTGGTCCATCTTAGGTGTTTGGAGGCATAGTTGATTCAATTGTGGGTATGTAGCCTTTGGTGAGCCTGAAGGGCTACTGGGGTTCCCGAGTCATAAAAATTTGACAATCATGGGTTCTTTTAACTGTTGTAAAAAATTTCATATAGGACTCACACAGTCCTTAGTCATCAAACTCAAGTTGAATGGTTCTGATTTCCATAGGTGCTAATTCCACAATAAATTCTTCATTCATTATTTTGTTTCTCTTAGATGGCTCATGCATATCATTCTCTTCACCTTCAATTCACCAGTCCAATGATGTCATTTCTGACTTTTCCTGAACCACAGAAAGATTGAGCTTGACAACTTCTTCAACCTACAAAATCATGCAAAACAAATATTTCAACAATTAGAGAAAATATACCATTTAATCTTTGACTCTACCATCTAAACTCATTAAAGGGACCACAGCTTCCTACTGCTCTTCATATTCCGACTCAAAGAAAATGTGAATGTGTACATGCAATTTTTTTAATCCCCTGATGTATATATAAATGATTCAATACATAGGGTCAATCACCCATGAGAAGGGAATGAGCGATGGGAGAGTAAAGATCATGCAAGGACCTAAAAGGCAAATATTAAATTAAATAAAGCCATAATGATATGTTCAATTGTATTTTTTATAATAACTGCCCATTAAAGATTTCTCTGGAAGAAAATACCAGCAATAAAGGGTAATCGTATGTTATGCATGGCTTGTTGTCTACAACATTTTAAATAGTTATGATTATATTTTCAAGACCTTATTCCATCCTTCAAGGAAAGTGTGTTTATTTTCTCAATGATTATCATAGGAAATGAAAAGTAAAAATTGACCAAAATAGCATAGCAATGAAGATTGGAGATAATATGGTTATATCAAACACGTGATAACATATTTAATCAAGCACATGATATTGGGATGGTATAACCTAGAAACGTTAAATTGGGATGGTTTTTGTACATGCAAAATCATAGCAGTAAATTGTTTAATGTAGTGAGCTCATGTGAAAAAGCATAAAGGAATTTGTATGGACAAGTCGGATCAAACTATTTAAGAGATACAATAACAAAATGAAACTAGGTCAAATAATATGACATCCATCTTGCTGACGTGACATGTTCCAACAGACAAAGCAGGGTGCAAGTCCCCTCAATTCACATGCCTCAATAATATAAGTTTACATATTTGAACTTCAAATTTTTTAAAAGGCATTAATTAATAACATCAAAAAGAAAATAACAAAATAATATTGAGAAATCAAATGCAAGTACCCAGAGTGTTCAGTTGTTGTTTCATATATCTATTTCAAGAACATTTATTTCTGGTTTGCCACCAAGATGTATATGACTGACTTCAATATTCCTCTTCAGAAATCACCAATAAGTGTCAACAGCCATCAAGGACTGAACTTTAGAACAATATATACTCAACAATTGAGGTTTTGCTAAATAGGACAAATAGAAAGCCTTTATTTATCATTCTCATTTATTGCATTTGTTGCCAAAGTAGATTTATCCTTAAATATGAAAAATTGCATTTATGACATGCATAAATATGATTTTTTGGTTGTAAGAAGGCAGCACATTGGAATAAATGTTTGACGCAAGCTTTATACAACTAAGGACAAACACATGCCATCAATCTTACAAAGGAGTAATTGGATATCCACATGAAAAAATAGGGCATCAGAAGCTAGTAAGGTCCATTTGCAAAAGAGTATACCTTCCGTCCTGGAAATAGTTTTTGAAGATCAACTCTTGCGGGGGTTGAAAACTTGTCATCTTCTCCAATCTGCACAAGAATACAGGACAACAGACATTTTGCCAAATGTTTTTATAATTTTACAATTTCAGACCATAGTTTTGTACAAACAAAATGGTTCAGTTTATATAAAGTTCAAATTTACCTCATAAAGATGTGCTAAACGCAATAAAGTAAGCTTATCCTCCAGTTCCTGTTCTCCAAATTGCATGTTCAATGTAAAATAAAAACTAAAAGAGGAAAACATAAATATAAATGACTCTCCCAAACAATCTACTTGAAATAAACCTTAAAATATTCATCATCCTCTCAAAAAGAATGTGAAATTTACCTGAAGTGTAATTATTGCAATATTTGTTGGTAGCTCATAACCTGGGGGAAATGCTGAATACCGAGGGGTATTTATCAGATTCGTTTCTTTTTCCTACATCATAGAATTTTGCTTATTTCATTTCAAACTCATGCAAGAAAGTGATTTTCATAGATTTCACACTTTGCCTTTTTTCATATAGTAGACAAAATAAAGACAAAACATTTCATTTTAGTCATACCTACAGCCATAAGTGATTGTGTGATTTTTGTGTTTATGAATCATCAAAACTTGTCCTAAAAAATGTCCCACATAGAGAAACAAAATAGCATGGGTCATAAATATATCATTTTTCCTTTATCTAGAATATTTTGATTGGAAACCCTTGCAAATTATAAGTTCATACCTTGCATTTTAGAGGCATTCTCATATTGAGAGTTTATAACCTTTCTTAGTCATTTTCATAGTGAATAGTCCTCATCTTAGATTCAAAAAATCTAAAAATCTAAAAACATAGCTTGCACATCCTAGGGTCAAGAATTACACTTTCTAGAGTCATTTTCCAAATTAGAGGGTACATCTTTTGAGGACATTCCTATAGTGGCTTTGCACATTATCTTGACTTCCTTTAAATATAGTTATCTTCTTTTCATGTCCACCTTTTCTTGGATGCTTGTCATTCTTGTCTAAATTTGTCTTATTCATAAACACCTTGTCATAATTATAATTTTGTTTTCCTCAAAATTGAATTCAAGATAGTTCCCAACATCATTTAGGTATTTCCTTAGAAGGTTTACATTTATCTATCTTAGGGTATACTACATGCACCTTAGACAACATTCATTCATAGTTTTCATTAGCATTCCAAAATCATCAAAAATTAAAAAAATAGTCCTAGTGTTTCATGATGTAGAGTGGTTAGCAGAAGTGGTGGTTTCACACAAAACTTGTTCAATTCTACAAGGATCCCACAAGCCTTTAAGGTACTCCAAAGGTCAAATACCCACAAAACACTCAATCTTGCCTCCAAATGCCTAGGGTGGACACAAATGGTATAAAATAGATGTTTTAGACAAGAATCAATTAGTTTCAACCTTTTATGCAACTCCAATCATCAAATCCCCAAAACTGACTATTAGGTCTAGTTGACAAGCTAGTAGCCCTCCAATAGCACTAAAACCCAAATAACTCAATTTTTTTCCAAAACACTTGATAAGGTAATTATATTTATGAATACCCTTTTTATTGTAATAAAACATATCCAAAAATTAAATATTGTTACTATGGAAAATATTACCAGAAAACATGATTGAGACTATTTTTAGAGGGCTAATTAGGTGGGTTTACAAAGCAACCATGCTTCAAATGCATCCAAACTCCATGAAATTCATAGGACCATCATTATTTATGCCCAATTAAAGAAATCACTGATAAATTTTAGACTATGAAGTGTTTTGGTACAAAAACCCCAATTACATGCATTAAAACCCTCATTTCCTAGGGCATCATTGAACTAGGTCAATCTGGCACTTCCAAGACCCAAACTTCAGGTTTCACCATGTATTCAACATGTGTTAAAAGATTCTCCAACAAAAAATACACCTCCTTAAGCTATATGTATGGCTGTGTGACTGTTAGCATCATTTGGGTACCCAAATCAATCCCTACACCACTCAAATTTGCATATGCTTCACCCTATCCTGCAAATCTTCACTTTCCTTGCATTTTCATGGTTAGTTAAACATGTTAGAACCATCAGGGTCCATCCCATGGTCAGATATACATTCATAGGATGGAACCCTCACTTATTCATTTGAAAAAAATAATGCAAAACTGTATGTTTGGCGTGACAGCAGTAATAAGTTTTCAAATGTGTTATTAAATTCACCAAATTCAACTCAAAACAACTTAAGTATGCCTTACCAACATTTATGGAAGATTTCTACATCAAAGAGGGCTTCAAATTAGCAAGAAAACTTCAAAATCTCATTGATTCATTGCCTGTCCGTACAGTTTTTTTGTGTACTTCGTACAAAACCATGCCTCCTCCTTGCCTAAGGCTGTGACATCTTAAATAGACCTCTAACTGACTGCCCAACCAACCAAGGTATTTGGAATGTTTATTTAAACAAGACAAATACTAAATCTTAAGTTTCCCTCCAGAACTACTTAATGACCGTTTGAGTTTGAATTCAAATTATAAGATATGCTTTTTATGTTTTTTCTAATATCTAGACCTATGCTAAGGAATCATAATTGGTCCAATGACCTTATTGAATATCTTAAAACATGAAACTACATCCTACTACCCTTTCATGGCTCATATGCCATTTGTTACATCATTTTGCCCATAGGCTTTATCAGGACCTTTGACCATTAAAGTACTTTGGCCATGAAAATATGCCATGATTGGCTTTAGAATATTCCATTTGACATGGCTAGATGCCTTGTCCTTCTTGTCTTCACCTGGTACCATGGAATTCCTTGGTTACATGATGGATGCCCCTGCATCACTTCACCTCTGTGAGCATCACCTAGATGAAATGAGCACTAAGTGTTCCATTCATTCTCATGAAAGATGGATTCATGTGAATCACTTCTCATGAAATATTTGTCAATAAGATAACCATAAAGCTACATGGTTGAATGATGATTGCAATATCACAATTTGACAACTTGTGGAAAATATCTCTTAATTATCAATTGATGAGCTTAAGAGGCTTTTAAATGAATGGTTCACAAGGCACAAAACTTGTTGAATGTTTTGCAAATGGGGTTGCAAGCAAAGTGGGCTTAACATTGGAGGAACCTTCGTAGTAAAGAGCACTTGAACTAGAATAATATTGGGATGAGTGACCTGCTAGGAAGTAGCGTTTCACCTCTATGAGCATCATCTAGATGCAATGAGTACTAAGTGTTCCATTCATTCTCATAAAAGAAAGGTTATTATGAACTACTATTCATGAAACATTTGTTAGTAAACTAATTATAAAACTACATAGTTAAATTCTGATAATAATATCATAATTTAACTTACTGTAAAAAAATATTTCCTACTTATCAAATTATATAACTATTCTCATGATCCAACCCAACCTATAAAAATGGTGGAAATTACCTCATTCGTTGTGACAAGAACTGTTGCATCTCTATCCCCCTCGACCTACCAAATTATCCTTAGAACCATTGATATAATGAAATACAATGACCCAACAAATATCACATACCTTGTGAATTTATGAATATCTTTTCATACCTTATTCAAAGCTTCATTGATATTTTGGATTGCCCCAGGCCCAAACCTGCACAAGCGAAACCAAATGAGCAAGATAAATTTGATAGAATTATAAAATTCAAAATGCAAGTGAGGCAACTTACACATGCTTGTCACACCCTCCAAATGTCAAAAGATAAATACCACCCTCTTGACACTTCAATTCACAGAAGTTTTCTTCTTCTTCTTCATATCTCTTTGACATCCTAAACAAAAATACTTCTGAAAAGGCTGGCAAATTCTGAAAGAAATTGGGCCATTAATTAGAAAACTAGCTGGCTTATTCATATATAGAATGAAGTACATACTACAAATTACAATCTATAGGAAACAAGTTGTGTAAAGCTTAAACAGCGGGCTTTTAATCTGTGAAGTATGTTAGAGTTGATTCTAATTGGATCTCCATGTAAATCGGAACTGTCAACTTTTGTTGTGATTAAAAAGGGGAAAGTACCCGTAATTGTTTGTGTTCTAATAATCGCCTATGGGAGAGGTACTAAGGCCTATAAATATTATTTTTTTATCATGATCTAGATGCAGGTGTCAGTGAAAGGAGAAAGGAACAGTAGGTGACTGTTGAACAGGCAGTGAAGGGTGCATTTGGGAAGCACTACGTGGTGAATATGAACAAGTTGAGGGTGGAATTGGTAAATGAGTGTTGGAAATGATCGAGAGAGTTTTTTTGAAGGTGTTTGAGCCATTAGAAAGGTTTTGTGAGTTGATTTAGGGTCTTTTCTAGGAAGCCCTAGGATAGAAACCCTTAAAGGGAGGGTTTGATGAAAAAGTATATAGGAAAGCTTGGAGGGTCAAACTAATTGAGGAATTCTGATGTTTATTAGATGCCTTGAGACTGTATAAAGGTTGGAAGGTTGAGAGTAAGTGTAAATAGGAGTTGCTTTGGAAGAGGAGGGCTAATTAGGCCTAATTACTGATAGGGATAGTCATAGAAGTTTGCAAAAGTCACAAGTTGAAGGATTGGTATTAGCAAGGTTTGAAGAACTCCATAAAGGGTATCTGGAAAGGTGAAGAAGTCACCATGGTATTTGAGGAATTTTAGAGAAAAGTGCAATTTACTGGCAGGACAAGGCTAATTGGACACTCCTAGAAAAGGCAGTTTTGAAGATTGGGATAGAGTTAATGCTTGGTAGGGGTTGGAACTCCTTAGTTAGGCTATTTGAGGATTATTGAAGCCTTAGAAGGATCAAGGGAATCCTTGAAGACAGAAATCAAGAGGTGATTGCATGAAAGGGGAATTAGGAGTGTTCCCAAGGAGAGGGAAATTGGAACATGGACAAAGTGAATTGATAAGTTGTCTAAAATGAATCAAGGTAGTGAACCTATTGTAGAGGAGTGTTTGGTTGATATCCTAAAGTCAGGGACTTCTTATTGATCCTCGAGTTGAACTCTAGTTCCTTGAGTGGATTCCAAGACGTTGTTGAATCCTCGAGTTGAACAGGCTTCCTTAAGGGGATATTAGAAGGCTCTGCATCAAAAACTCTAAGCTTGTCTTTAAAGTTTGAGCTTCACTTGGTTTCAAGAATAGTTTAATATTCTCTACTAAACAAGGCCAACCACGTGAAAATGGAAGCTCATTTGGCCCCTCCCCCCCCCCCCCTAACATCACTCTAAATTCCCCATTAACATTTAATAACATTCATTCATTCATTCATCCATTTTTGAAATATAACATTCAATCATTATAATCACATGATAACATTCATTAACATATAAAATGCATTAACACACAACATTCATAAATAATTCATGAACACATAATTCATTAACACACAACATTCACGAATAATTCATTAACACGTATTAACACACATCATTCATCAACATTACTAGTACAAAATTACATCCATTAAGACAATGTTCTTTCATTAGCAATAAATGTTAATTACAATCATTTCTTTTTGGGTTTCTTGCTATTTTTTTTAATCATATAATTTCTAAGAGGAAGATCAATGTCCTCATCATTCCCCTCCTCTATTGATTCTAATCCCAATGTGTGTCTCCTCCTCATCTGTTTAGGAACAGGAGGCCACTGTGCTGAAGGGGGGTCTACTGCAATAACTACTTCATGAGTTAAATTCACACTATTTTATATTATTGAATTACAAGTATTTATGTAAGTAAAAGAACTATAAATCAAAAAATTAATTTAAAAGAACAAAACATAGATTTTCTTTACCTGAATGTGCCACATGATCTACATGGTGATCAGTCTGAACATCCTCCGGCACTCATTCAACATGACCTAATTTTGTATCCTCTAAAATATACACAAAAAATGTTACACCAAGTTCAATTTAAGATGTTAAATTGTATTAATAATTACATAATTAGTTTTAAATAGCAAATGAGCACCTCCTTGGACAGTATGATGCGCATCAAGGGCTTCATGATGTGGCGTATGATTTGTGTCACGATTAAGAGACTGCATTGCAATGAAATGGACATTATTATCAAATTGATTGTTGCTCAAGTATTCAATTTCTAATATATTTTTTCGTGTATTTACTTGTGCACATGATGCAGGAGACTCTTCGGTTGGGCCAGTGGAAGCTTGCCGTAGGCGTTCAGCCACAGCTTGATAGCCTTCCTTGAAGGCAATTTTTCTATGTTCTTCTATGGCCTCTACATTAAAATCAGAGCCTTGCATTTTTTGATTAAACAAAATTATTTGCATTTTATAAATAATTTTTCTCTGCAATTCATTTACTGCTACTTACAATGCGAGCTTTAATTTTTGAATATCCTCCAGCGCCAAGTCTGTGTTGCCCAATCTTTTGCAGCCTGGCCTTTGTTGCCTTTGAATTATCCTGCAACCTATGAAAAGTTTGAAAAAATGGTTATAAAAACATGTATATGGAATAAAAAATGAAACTTTGAAATGCTGAACACATTGCATTCAATGGTGAAAATGTCTAAAACATCATACCAAGATATTATATTGAAAAATGATGATTGCATTCAAAATTTAATTATCATCTCAAAAGTCCATGCCAAACACTTTATCACTAGTAGTTAATACTATTGCATACCTTCTCACATTTGTTGGTGAAACTCCTTTTTGAGCATCCGCTTTCTCATTTGCATCTAAAATAAATTCATTCCAATCCCTCACTGAAATAAAGGGAGGACGCTCGTACTTTGGGTTCTGGATGAGACTCTTTCTATATGCGTCCCTCATGGTCTTAAGATGTTTGCAAGCTCTTTCTAAAATTTTCTTCTCATCAAAAATATTATTACCAAACTCATGCTGTAAATCTTTGACGAGCTGATCTTTTAAAAAAATTTCTTGCAAATTCCACCTTTTAAGGAAAAACACAAAATTGTTAGATATAGCCACTAAAAGAAAAGACCGGAATGAAAGGAAAAATACTGTACCAATTAATGATATGAAAAAAAAATAGTGGGATAAACTTAGTTCGCTTATGATGTTCCACCTTGTACGTATGGTGGACCCGAATATATGCAATGTGAGGTCATAAAGCTTCTTATAAAACATATCATTTCCTGCAAAAAATGTCATGGGATAATCAATCCAAAACTTGTTATGAATAGGTAAATGTATATTACAATATAAAAAATAATTATTTAAAGTACCTGGAATTTGAGGACATTTTATAGGCATTGATTCATTATTGTCAATCAATAATGACGTCTGCGTAGCTCCTGTGCTAGTAACACGGGTAGATCTAGGAAATGGTGGTGAATTATCACCAATACATGTAGATTGATCAGTATCTGGTGTACCAAGCGATGCCACCGGGGTATCTCCTGCTCCAAGAAAATAATCCACTATGTGATGCACCCAAGATTAAAGTACAAATTATGAAATCATAATTAGCACAAAACCAAATATAGTAAAACAATGATTTACCAGTTGCCATAGCCCTTGAAGGCGTTGATGTTTGCATGGCCCTTGTGGCCGACATTGCACTCGGCAATCTTATATGGACAACCTGGCTAGGAGGAGTCTCCTGCAATTGATGACCTGAACAATACATTGTTAGCAAAGACATTTTGAAATAATAAAAGTAAGAGTTAACTTGAGAAGTTTTTGAATGTTCCAAAAAAAAAAATTCCTTGTAACTTGTCAACTAAAGGATTATTTTACCTAAGGCGGTCGAAGGTCTACTAGTACTGGCCTCATCTGCACATTGTCCTTGACCAGGTACTAGAGATTCCATAAAATCCTGCAACAAGAACACATATTACATATATTTTACTTCACAACATAAAAGAGTATAAAATATTAACCTTTATTAAAAAAAATTTATAACTAAATATTCATTACTGCTTACTTGATACCGACGTGTGAGTGCTTTCAATTCAGTTAGCCTCATGAGCATCTCCTCAGTTGGATTTGTTTCATACAAAATATTAATTATATCTTTATTGATTTGTTTCATTTTTTTCTTCAACATGATTATAAAATTAGGTGAATCTGCAAAAAGATCATCATCCTCGGGGGCAGCTATTGCCTCTACTGTCGAGGGTGCTTTTCCCTTATCCTGAACATCAAATTGTGACAAGAATATCAGTAAAACTATCATAAAAACTCCAAAACCATAAATAAAATAACGTAATAATATAACATTTTTCAACGATCTAATTTGTACAATTTTAATAAGGTTTACCTTTGCTGAAGAACGGGTGGGAGGAGCATCCTCGTGGCCTCTATCATGTGCGGGATCCATATCATCCTATGACAAAGATTAAATATAAAAACTTTAGCGAACTAAAAGCAATAGACTTAGCAAAAAAAAACTTATTAATAAAATGGTATATAGTACTTACCACCCTCATGATAGTAACTTTGTTTGTATCTATGTGATTTAAATGATAATCTATTAGCAGTTCTTCCCTTGTACTTATTGATTTTACTGCACATACAAAAACTTGATTCCCCTCACGCGCCTCAAATATGTAATTGGGTTGCTTATTAGTTGACGAAGGTCGCGTACTATTTATAAAACCCACAATATTACCTATTGTTTTTGGTCTCCCATCAATGTACATTGCAAATCTTTTACTTTGATCATTTTCTTTCCTTTGTATATAATTAGTTGATAGTGCATACCTACGCATACTTTTTTTATATTGAACAATCCGCATCCAATCATTGTAATTGTAACACGGACTGACATACTTGAACAATTCAACAACTCTGTTGTAATATACCTTTATCGCATCCATGGAAAATAGGCCCAAACCATGTAATGAGGATGGAGCAATGCAATATATCCTCTCATTAAGACAAAAATCAGTATTAATTGGAGGTAGCTCATTGGGTACCCATTCTTTCTCAATGTGTGAGTACCGAAAGGGCACCTTGATGTCACCTTTGGTCTCATCATCATAAAAACATGACCCCCCATTAGCAAGGAAATATTCCATGCGTTTATCAAATTTTTTTCTAATCTTTTGACCTCTAGTTCATCTCCCTATTTTAGCCGTACTACATGTAGAACTTTCATCTAGCATTCCCTCATTTCCCTCATTCGATGTAGATAGATCTGACAAGTACCTATTTGGTGGGTGCTGCAATCCATCAAATGAGATATTGCCATGTCAATATATATAGAATAATCAAGTCGTGACCCATACGTACGGTTCTTCTTTGTCTATATATACATTATATGATTATATAATATGTCTATTTATAACATACGTTCTCAGTGATAAACAAGAATAATATAAGAAAATTATGTCTATTTATTGACTTATACCTGCTGATCCATGTCACTGTGCACAATCCACGCCAAAGGGGTCAAATTTCCTACATATGTTAATCATTTATCTTAAGTTAGCTAAATATTACATGATACGTATGCTACAAATAACTTAGAAGATAACATGAACAAATTTACCTTATGTATGGAATGTAAGATCGTCAACAGAAGGTTGGGGTGACAATGTCTATAGTCAATTACCTATTTGCAAAAAGGGTGATAATCAAACACAAATATACATGTATCAACAGCAATTAATTGAGCATTGTAAACAAAAAATTGGTAATTATAAATCACATATGTTGTAATCATTAGAATTGAACACAATAAACATGTAACCATTTCAATTATGTCATTGATCGTCATCGTCATCCTCATCATCATCGTCACCATCATCACCATCATCGCCATCATCATCTCCATCAACAGCATCACCATCATCATCATTGCCATGATCACCATCACCATCATCATCACCATCATCATCATCATCGTCATCATCACCGTCACCATCACCATCACCATCATCATCATCATCATCATCATCATCATCATCATCATCATCTGCTTCTTCATCATCTTCGGTATCTTCTTCTTCCATAACATTATACTTTATCGGCCTTCCTCTTGGATCATGTCTAACAACAAATGACCAACCCTGTTTATGTGGAACCTCTAAGTAAAACACTTGCTCACACTGGCTTGGAAGAACATAAGGCTCATCTCCAATTGGCTCAAATGACCTTGTATTAATCATTGTAAATCCATTATCATGTTGAATAACAGTTGTATCTGGATCATTTTGATTCAGTTGTAGCCTATACCATTTGATGACAAATAGAACTACTTTGAAGGAGTTAAAGTCGCACTCAATTATATCATCTAAGATGCCATAGTATTGATTTTGAGATTGTTGAGGATGTATGTCATTTCTAGATGATATATTGGTGACCTCAAAAACTGCACTTATCCTAGAATCACAAGTTTTCTTTGTGTCATCCAAATTTTTTATGCGAAATTTGTGGCCATGATAGTACATAGCTTTATGGTGCTTGACTTGTAATTTTTCAAGTGAGTAAATTATTTGCATCATGATTTGATATGAAACATACAAGTCATGATCATTAATAAATTTGTACATACCTATCCACCTCTTAAACTATGTGCTAGATCAATTACCATTGGAGTAACATTAGAATCTCCATTACGATGAACTTCTCTAACCAATGAAGCAACACCTTCACATGTTAATGAGCAACCATTTTGTTGACATCGTTCAATCCATACCATCATCCAATCAAGATTGTTTGCAATATACAAATGTATTGCATCCCACTCTCGACCAGCTGTATCAAAAACATCTTGGATTTATTGCATCCCACTCTCGACCAGATTTATAAGAATTAATTCACTACAATAACATCTTAGATTTACCTGTCACTTTCCTCAATCTACCTTTTCCCATCAAGTACTCCCCTTCAAGTTTGTTAATGGAGTTGGGATCCCAAATACGATCTACATGGATCTTTGCTGCAAACTTAGGAAGATATTCACTAATGTACACCATGGTCTAGTATACAATATATCCCTCCACCATAGAACCTTCAGGATGTGCTCTTTGTCAAACCAAGCCTTTCAAAAATTTCAAGTGCCTCTCAACCATCCACATTGACCTAGTTGGTACAGGTCCACACAATTCAATCTCCTCAACTTGATGTATGAGGTAATGTTCTTGCGCATTGAAAAAAGTTGAAGGTAGACACTTTTGCATTTCACACATAAGAAGAGGAATTTTTCTCTTCCAGTATTTTATATCTTCTTTATTGATTTCTTTAGATGACAACCACCTCATGTATTTTCCAAGATCATATATAACTTGTTTGACACCGTTGGCAAAGTGGTGTGGGAGAGATAGAGGTAGAATGTACTGCAATATTTGTAAAATGATCTTGTCAATATTTTATAAAAGAATGCAATGAAAACCACATGCAGTATACAAATATATAGTGAATACAAAATAATATGAATTACCTTAATAAATATATGCCAATCGTGTGTTTTCATCCCTAGCCCAAATTCACTTTTCTTTGATATGAGATCATTTATGTTCGCAGCAAATCCTGTGGGAAATCATATTTTTTTATAATTTCTTTTATAGCATTGCTCTGTTGCTCCGACAATAACCATGGAAGGGCACTTGTATCAATCTAGTCTCCATTGTTATTTGCTCGAATAAAATTTTTCATTGCATGGTTGGATTCTTCAATGTCACTAAAAATTTTGATAATTTGGTCTTTGTCACGTCTTCCATCCAATATTTTCCATAATGTCTCTGTTACATTCTTTCCAATATGCATAGGATCAAACAAATGCACGATTGGAAGTTGCTCGTAGTACGGCAATCTATTAAAGTGCATAGGATAAATTTTTAGTCCTTTTGGAAGTTGGTCATTGATGCCTTGACGACCTTCACAAGCATCAATTACATCATCAGTAAACAAAACACAATATCAAAATATAAATTTGAAACAAAACCCATCAGATGGAATGACATTACCTCGACAATTTATTTTATTATATGCCAACTTCCATAGGCGAGGTGTCATTCTCCGTGGCTTTGATGTAGTCTCTTCTTTCCCATTGAAAAGATGTTTTTCGGTAATTCGATACTTATGATTTCTGTGGAGAAAGTGTCTATTCTCATCGAACACATGCTTTCTCAAACTTTTTGAATGACGAGATTTTGTCTTTGGACCACAAACTGGACATGCAAATTTTCCCTTTGTCTGAAGACCTACAAGATCATGTATAATTGGATTACATGTGTTAACTTTGTGTTAGCACTATAACATACCAAAAAAGAGGCATTAAGAAGAGAACATACCACAAAAATGTGTTAGCCCAGGGGCATCATGTATTGTCCATACAAGCATTGCATGGAATTGAAATTGTCTTTGTCCTATTGGTCTAGAGATGTCATACATAGTGACCCCATTCCATAACACCATCAACTCATCGATAAGGGGCTCAATATATACATTGATATCTTTAACTTGGTACTTACCTAGTTGAATGAACAAAAACATTACATAATTATTATGACCATTTTGATGGATTATTAATAATAAATTAATTTAGATGACCATTAAATCAAAAAATATCTAGAACAATCAGTGACAACATTATGTGCTCCCTCTTTATGGACAACCAAGGAGGAATGTTATTGTTGATAACAAAAATAGGCCACACCGAGTAAGTAGATCTCATCTCTCCAAATGGATTGACACCATCTGCTGCCAATGAAAGCTTGAGATTACAAGGTTCTTCTTTAAAGTGTGGCCATTTTTCTTCTATTTCCTTAAATGTCGAGCCATCTGCAGACATTCGCATAATGCCATCCTGACTTCTATTGCATGCATGGTAATCCATAAATTGTGCCAAGCTATTGCACTTGAATAATCGTTGCAAACGTGGAATAATGGGAATGTGTCAAAGAACCTTGCGAGGCACCTTTTTAGTTATTCGATCTGATTGATATCTACTAATATGACAAATAGGGCATTCTGTTGCAAATTCATGCTGTTTATAATATATAATATGATCATTCGGACATGCATGTATTGTTTGATATTCCATTCCAATATCTTTCATAATGGCAGATAATTCTCAGTATGAGCGAGGTAGAATGTTTGATGGTGGTAACAAACACTCACCTATCAACCTACGACCAAAAATATAATTTGTTAATTTAAAGAATATTAATTGCTACATGATTCACCCAATATTAATTGTAAGGAAATTATGACTAAAATAATGAAAAAAGATGACATACCTTAACATACGTGTCATTTCTATGTTGGATAAACCATTCATAACCTTCAAGTTCACCAACAACAATACAGCGGTAAGAAGAGTTGTTTCGAAGCCTTCATATAGGGGCTCGTGTGCCTTCTCAAGTATAGGTACATCAAGCTCTGCATCAACATCATCATCATCTTGATCATCATGATCATCTTGATCTTCTTCATCATCGTGGTCTTCTTCCATGATATCATTACCTTCTACTTCTATATTCACACCTCCATGTTCCCTCATTTGGAAATCCACATTCTCCAGATTGTCATGGTCCATAACATGAAACTGAGGGACATTGACCTATATGAAAATGATGACCTTATATTAACCATGACCATGTTGTCATCATCGAATCATGTCTTATGTATTTTATAAAATATTAAAATACATACCAATGGACGAAATTTGTTTCCCCCTTCAATGTGACCATGTTGCCTACAATGTTCCTCAGTTGTTTTTATTAGATATCTTCGAGTCTTTAAGCACTTACAAAGTTTGCAAGGACAATAAAATTTTCCATCACCCTTTCTTTTTAAGTTAGACCATAGTCTAGCAATTGTCTCCCTATTTTTTTGTGTGTTGATATCGTCAGACATGGTCTTTCTTGAATGGAATGACTCATTCGTGGAAGAAGGATGATTTGTTTGCAACCTATAGATAAACATGAACAAGTCTCTTGTTACCAAAGGGAAGCCCTTAGTACCCATAAATGGAACACAAGGGAATAACTAAATTGCCTTATACATAACCAAAATTTAGACACTAGGAAACATACTAAAGCATCAAACAAGCAAGATAACTCAAAACCTAGAATACCATGAGAAATAGAGCAATGACATGTGTGAGAACATAGCAGCGACCAAAATAAATAGCTCTCATCAATACAAATGCCTTCAATACCAACATACACCAAGGATAGAACAAAGGGTCACATCAAAATATAACAAACCAATGATTAAGAGACAACTACCATTAGGAATGACAAGTTGATACTCTTTAAAGTAATCAAGGTGACTTATCATCCAGTAGAATGCTTCCTAACAAAGTTCATGATTCCACATCATCATTGAAGAAAAAAGAGATGGTCTTGGAGAATCCTCACATTAGCTAAGGCATTATTTGCATTGTTACCTTCATGATGAAAATGCACAAAAGAGATGCTAGAAAAATGCTTGCTAAATTCTAAATCTCCATAAAGAAATCTTCAAAGCTTCCATAATCCAATTTATTTTTTAGATGTATCAGATAATTCTTCATCTGGATAGTAAACTATTGGTATTGTTTATCCATACCCAATTAGGTTTTACCCATGCCTTCTACCATAATTCATCTGTGCTGCAATTGTTCCTCAGACGGCAGGTCCACAGCATATTTCTTCCCTTTTAGATACCAACTTTATTTCTTTGGGTTTCCTCTCTCTAAATCAGCATACACTTCCTATGGATTCCTTGCTCTGCTACAAATGTTGAAAGAACAGATTCATCAAGTTTGAGAGAATTGGATGGCACACACTTCAAGGTATGTGGTCTCTATTTATTATTGAATGAGCTATAAAGTGGTTGTAATGGGAGTTTCTTTATTGGCATAACTAATGGGGTCTTATTACATCATTAACATAAGCAGTAAATGCCTGTACACAAAATGTATTTTAACATCAGGTCTACTAGCATGATATATTTAATAGCCACTATTGAAAAAGAAATGTATTTGGCCTCTATTTATTATTGAATGAGCTACAAAGTGGTTGTAATGGGAGTTACTTTATTGGCATAGCTCATCCAAAGCTAAACTCTGCTTGGTCATTCCTCATTGAAATTAGGTCCGTGATAACTCTCTTTGCCTCCATTTTCAGTGGGATTCATTCCTGAACTGAATGTTGACATTCATACTTTTCCATTTATCATACTTGGATCTTACTCATTCTCACCTCAATTTCATACCTTGTTCACAATCTAATTCAGACTTGAATTCACACCCATATCAATGCCATTTGGATTTGTTTCTCATAAAAACTTTCATGCACCATCACCATTGATGGTGCATCCTACTTTCTCTTTACCTCTCAAGTCTCAAACACTAGATCTTGCTCTCCTCTTCACATTTCAAGGTCTGACTCTTGACTCGTAAATGAGGCAAAGTTCCTCAAACTCATCTCTCAAACTTGGAGACTTGAAAATTGGTACCAACTAAGACCACTACTCATACTGCCAAAGCGGAAAGAGGGGGTCCCCATTTGAAATGGGGGTGATGGTGTGAAAACCTCACAATACTGCCAAGTGAAAAGAGGGGGTCCTCATTTTTTGTGTCTTCCTTCTCAAATGAGGAAAGAGTCCAATTGTCTCAAATGTAGGCATAAGAGTTCCAGCCCCAAAAAATGGGTGAATACCATCATGGGAATGGACAAAGAAGAGAAAGAGAGGAAAAAGAAACAAACTAAAAAGATGACTACTAAAATAGTAGAGGAGATGAAGAAGGTTGAAGTTGTTCCTATGTAATAAGCACTGATAGATGATATTAATTTTTAGGATATACCTTATGCATCCACACAAGACATATATATATTTTCCTTTGATGCTCCTATGATTGAGAGGGATACAACAAAGAAGAGTGATAAGAAGGATAAGCAAACTGCTCATCCAAAGAGTAGTGGTGCAGTAGATCAAAATGAAATAGGTGTCCCTCCTTCAAGGAACACAACTAGAAACAAAGAATAGGACATTGTTACTTTAGAAAAAACTATAATGCTTAATGAGAAAGAGGAAGAGGAAAATACTAAGAAGGTTCAAGACACTACTAAGACAAGTGATGAATTTAAGTGGTAAACATTGATTCCTCATTGCTTCTAAAACAAAAATTGAAGCTTTCAATAGGTTCCTTCAAGGATCATTCCTCTCTCATTGAGAATAAAGAAGAGTGGGATGCCTTAAGTAAGATAAAAGATAAGAGAAAGGTAGAAGCCTTTAATCAGTATGAAAATGCACACAATTGATATATTTTAGCATCACTTGAAATTATTTAAGGAATGTGCTAATGAAGTTAAGTATGTGTTCTATCAATTTTTCTTGAAATGACCTAGTTTTTCAAAAAAGCATAAAGGATGAGATTGACTCCATTGAGTCATAGATCACACAATTGGCAATAATATATATAATATTTCAAAGGATAAGGATGCAGAAACTAGAGCTTAAATTGAGAAGCTTAATTCATAGCTTTCATTTCTTTAGGACTATAGGGAGCGGATAACGAGACAGTTATATTAGTTGAGGGAATCAATGAATTGAGGCTTTCCTCATTTGAGAAGGAAGATCCTGTCAATTTTTGGGTTTTGGTCAAAACAAAATTTTCTATATTGGCCATGACTATGCAAACAAGGGTTTATAGTTTATTCAAAAACTTACAAACCCAATGTATAAATTTGTATAAATAGAACCACACATTATCTAAATTATGACTAAATTTTATTAGAAATCACACCATTTTTACCTCTATCATTGCTTAAAGAATAATTAAGTTAAATTGATTAATTAAAATGCAGGGAAAAAAACTCAAACTAAAAAGTTAGCACATTTCACAACACAAAAAATTTTGAATTTGATGAAAGTTTTGAATAGTTTAGTAAATTAAATCTATTTTCAGATCAAACTACGTGAAGATTTTGAAATTCAAGCGAATCAAATTTTCCCATTCTCATATTATATTTTGATATTTTTGAGGTCCATATTTGCAAGTAAATAATATTGGAGTGTTGATGTTTGTAACATCGATTAGATAAATAATATTGACTATATGATTATTATGAGAAATAATTTATTATATATATACATACATATCAATATCAATAATTGATATTACTATATACATTGATAAATATGTAAATATAAAGTTAGATTATAATTATTCTCTATTACATTGATAAATCCTATGCTCTCCACAATTGCTAAACACGAAAAAATTTCAGTTAGGTGATCCAGAATCCTATGGGGCCTTTAAATTCAAAGTTTTTGTGTCAGAGGTTCACAAATCACTTCTGGAACACCTATGTTCATATTTATGGAGGAAAGAAGCATTATAACATATTGACTACACTAAACATTTCACAAAATATGATGTAGCTTCCAAAAATTGTTTCAAGTTGGATTGGGGAAGACTTGTTTTCATTTGGTAAGAATACTTAGACTATCTACATAAATTAAGGATAACGAAATGTTTGATACATGGTCTCACTAATTGTAATGTCCCCTTTCTGAAATAGGATTTAATATTAAATAATAATAATAACAAAATTAAAATACAAACAATAAAAATAAAATTTAACATAAATTTAATTAAAATTAAGTTAATGAATGGTCAAAAGGCATGAGAGGAAAAGTTGTGACTCCCTCAAACTATGAGGTATAAAAGGGAGAAGGTAGCTTCATTTGAAAGGGGGCAATTTTTTTATCAAGAATGAGAAGTGCAGATCTAATCAACAAGACAGCAATGACGAGATATGACCCCTTTAAATGGGTGCATCTTTCCAAAGAGATGTGTCTCCTCAAAATATGCAAGCACAAATAGGTGTTGAATGGAAGAGAAATACAAGGGAAAATGCATTCTCAAGTTAGAGCGGGTCCACAACACAATTATGGCAGAAATAAAAGCAGATAAAATAAGAATTATAATATTTGAGACGAAATCAGATGTGGAAATAGGGTAATAGCCGAAAAAGGAGATTTAGTTTGAATTATCAGGCAATAAAAATATGACACAATACTTAATTCAGAGAGGGATCCATATTTATGGAGAAGAGGGAATGGAGGATATAAATCAAGAGAGGATTAATGAAAGAAGAAAGAAATAAAAAGAAGAAAGCTTGTGACCTTCTCAAAAAATGAAAATTATGAAGGGTTGTGTTGTTTCAAAAAGTGGTAATTGTGAAGGGTTGTGACTCTTAATAGACATGAGGAAGAGGAGTAACTTCTCCTTCGTATTGGATGTTATAAAGGGGAGAAGGTTCCATTTGAAGAAGATGTCAATCATAGAAAAACCCATAACTATGTGTGAAGCAGCTCACGTGCTTGGTTTTTATCTTCATTTTTGTACATATTGAGAAAGGCACATACAACTATAACCTTTGTTAAAAATCCCCTTAGTGTTCTTTGGTGGAAATAAAGCATTAGTTCATGCAGAGGCTACCGATATTATCAAGGCTCATTCTTCTTAACTGAACAATGCATTAGAAAAATTTTCAAGGAATTTGTGAAATTGATTGTAGCATCCAGGATTTATAGAGAAAAACTGAGACATCTCTCAAAGAGAAAGAGTCTATGTAGATTGTGATTTGGTTCTTCAATGTGGAGGTAATTCTTCTAGTGGACTGGAGAGATGTTCATGAATGTTCTTGGCTTTTATGGTACAATTTGACATCATTCTTTAGAGCAACTAACAGTTTAGACTCGAGTGCATCTTTGGAGAGATTTCCAGGAAATATAAAGTGTCTCCATTAGAATTAACATAAAGAGATAAGTACTTTATAAAGTTCATGAATTTCATTCATAGTCATTAATTCATGAAATTATATTGATTAAAAAAAAATAGGTATACTTCTAGTATTGATATTTCTCTTCGAGATAAGTTAATTCTATGAACTATGAGTAGTATCTTTCTGAACTGCTCTCGGGACAAATTAAGAAACATGAGACCACATTTCATTGAGGTAATTTTTCAAATAGTTCACTGCCCGTCTATATTACCATATTTTTCATGCATGTCTACAAAAGCCTAAAATGGGTTCTTTTGAAAAAGATAAGGTTTCTAGGAAAATATATATTGAAGCATTAATAGAAAGCAATAGAATATACAAGGAATATAACTATTTGATAAGTTTTCACCAATAAAAGATGAGGCAATCCTAATTACAAATGATAGAAAGAAATAACATAGACAAGGAAATGAACTGTCTGAATTACAGAATTCCATGATGATCTAGGGAGTCTATGATTCCAATTCACAATAAGTTTTAGAAATTTCAGAGGTATAGGCACTGTAGCCTACCCAAACCTATAATGCTCAAGAGCCTGACTTCTCAAGGCAATCTCAAAGGGTCCCTAAAAGATGGAATTGATTTTATTGTCTTCACTTTGCTTGGTTACAATATCCCAACACAACCTATGATCCCACTTCACAAAGTTTTCACAAATTGGACCCCAAAGCCCAATACCTTGCCTATTGGCCATGCTGCAAATTTGTAATGAAAATAACTCTTTCTTTTCTCAAAGCACTTAATGAGATAACCACATTTATAGTTACCTTTTACAAGACTCTACAACATACCAAAAGCTTCTATATTGTTATTTTGGACAAACATTGGTAAGTATGACTGATACCCTATTTTTAACACATGAAAATGCTCAAATAACAAAGGAAGTGCAAACTAATGACCTCTTATACACCTCAACTCCTAGAGAGTGCCTATTTATGTCCTAAATTGCCCAAATCCTAAAGCAATTAGACTACAGTGCTCTGCAGATACCAAACCCCCAAATTGGGACCCCAAACCCTTGAAACTTAGGGCTTTATCAATCTTTGTGTCCTCGTCGACACTTCTGTGTCAAATTGGTCATCGGAACACCATCAACTCAACATATTAGAATGTTTCCCAGCATAAAATATATGACTTATGTGGTCGGTTCACCCACTGTTATACCGAGCCACCATTAACACTACCTTTCTACCACTACTCTTCACTGTGATCACAACGTATACATAAACCATTTGATTCATTCAATGGTTTGAACCGTGTTCTATAAATTACTGATTCATCCACCCATTTGGTTCATTCAATGCTAGCCAAAGGTTCTATAAATCGCGTTAGAACTATATAGTTCTAGCGCGATTTATAGAACCTTCAGCTAGCATCATCGATAATCTCCTAGTGAAGCGTAGGGATGGCTAAAGAAAAGGTTAGAAGGGCCATAAGGTTAGAAGGGCCATCACCAGTGGCAACACGAACTACTAATTTTTCACAAAGCAAAATGAAACACCAAAGGTTACCGTTATCTAGTTGACAAAGCAAAATGAAACACCAGTGGCAACATGAACTGCTAATCTTTCACAATGTGGAGATCACTGTCATTACAATTCATAGGAAAACAAAAAGCAAAGAACATACTTAGAATTGTTGATAGTGAAGAGCAGTGGTAGAAAGGTACTAAATTGCAATCTTCCCTCCCAGCTTCACTCCGTTCGTATATGATCTTCGCGCGCGCACAACATAAAATGAAATGGAGATGCATTTTCCTTTTTTTTTAAACTTTTATACCCGTGTTGGTCAAAATTTTGACCAACACGGGCATAAAAGTTTAAAAAAACAAAATTTATCCTTTATAATGCGACCAAGTAAAACCATTTTGCACTTTGGTCAAAAATTTTGGTCAAAATTTGTGGTCAAATGCACTAGTGAATGAGCTCTTCCAAATCTACTTCCCCATCTATTTCAGCATTATCTTCCTCATCTAATCCCTCTTCTTTTTTTTTTTTTTCTATGCCTTCATTTTTCAAGGTATCATCTTTTGTTTCTATTGCCATCAATAAGAAGAATCTCTTCTTTATCACTACTGGAGAAACTCTTTCGATGAACTACTTTCCTCTTTTGAATAGAACCTTTTCTTGTGATTGTGAAAGATTTTCTTTTCTTCATTTTGGCCCTATTTGTAGTCCTTTTTATGTTGATGATGTTTTCTATCTTTCTTCATGTTATGCACTTCATTATCATCACTAATATTTTGATATGGACATTTAAGAGTAAATTTCTCCACAATTAAAACATTTAAAAGATAACTCATCATGCAATTCATCCATTGTGAGTTTATCTAAATCCTTTATCTCTTCAATAGCGGAAACTTTAGCGTCAAATGTCAAGGAAAGAGACCTTATTAGTTTTTGCACAATCATTTTGTCTTCAACCATCTCACCAAGACCTCTTATGGTATTGACAATTTCATCCACATGAAGCAGATAGGCTGCATTGTTTTCTTTGTCCTTCATTTTCAAACTCCCAAATTGTTTTCTATGGGTTTGAAGCTTTTAGCTTTCTTCACCTTATGTAATGTCCCCAATTTTTAAGTGACAATTAATTAAATTGATTTTTATTAAGTTGTCAAAAAATAAATGAAATATTCAAATGATGGCTTAATATTAATTAATTTAATAAAATAACAATAAAAAATAAAATATTAAATATCATTTTATAAAATAAATTTAATAAAGTTCTCCCAAATGAGCCTAATATTCTAGATGCTTCTTGGAGTTCTTTAGCTGGAAGGAGGAAGAAAGTATGCTTTTTGGATTTGATAACTTGTATGAAACTTTGTATAAAGCGAATCTCTAAGGACAAAAACTTTTAGATTGATAGAAGGGTTGTACAAAAACCTATCTCTTTCGCCCTTTCAAAGGGCAGCGGCTATGCAGCCATGAAAATTTTTAACCATACGAAGAGGAAACACTTAGTTTTTTTTTCAAAAGTTTTACAAATTGTTATATAAAAAAATAGTTTTCGAGACTGGATAGCCACTACCCTTTCAAAGGGGTGGATTCGTGACGATTGGTGACAGAATCTATACATCAGTACTGAATTTGTGGGCAACGTCTAAACAAAAAACTACAACGTATATCTTACCAAGGAAGACTAATCGGGTGAAATAAGGTTATATCTGGGTGATTTAAAATTTGCAATAATACTTTACTGAATAAATGCTAAAAATTGGAAGGAATATATTTGGGTGAATATTAGAATCATATTAGTGTAGAATTTCAGCTATGACTGCATAAGAGGAAAAGAGTTGAGAGCTGCTAGCAAGAGAAAGAAAATAGAGCAAAAATGAACAAGATTCAGGAGAAGAAAAAAAAAATTAAACTACACTTATTATTCATATCAAGGAGCTGAATATATAACAATATAGAATGCCATTCATATGGCATAAGAAGATTGAGATAGTCAAAGAAGGAGGGCTAGATGGTGGACAGATTTAAAACATGTTCAGACCATTACTTAATGCTGGACTGCAGGCATGTGCAACAAGTACTGGATGGTGACTCCATTTAAAACATGTTTATGAGTGACAGTCAACTCTCCATGTGCTGGGTGACAGTCAGCAATAATGCACTGAAAGTTGTTGGAATTAAATTCTTTCAACACCCCCCCTTAATTCTAACTAACCAAAAAAGAGAAATGAGGAAACTGTATTACAGTGTCCTTTACTCCAAGAAGATCTCAGAGAAGGTAAAACTTTTGCTCAGTAAACATCTTTGTAAAGATGTTGGCAATCTGGAGAGATGTGGGACAATATTGCAAATCAATGACCCTATCATGGATTAGATCTCTGATGTAGTACATATGGATCTCGATGTGCTTTGTCCTTTGACGTTGAACTAGATCTCTGCAAAGCTTTAGTGTACTTTGATTAGCACACCAAATAACAGTTGGACGATGAATGCTTATACCCAACTCATTGAGAAAATTTTGCAACCAAATAGCCTGAATGGTGACATTGACTATGCCTCGATATTCCACCTTTGCAGATGATAAAGCAATGGACAATTGCTTTTTGCTTGACCAACAAATGGGACCGGATCCCAAATTTAGAACATATCTTGAAGTGGACTTCCGATCAATGCTATCATCGGCCCAATTAGAATCAGTATAGCCAATAAGGTCTAAGGAACATCCAGCTGAATAATGAATCCCATAGCTAATGGTTCCTCGTACATATCGAAGAATACGCTTGGCAGCTTTCCAGTGTAGCTCATGAGGTTCCTGCATGTATCTTGAAACAACACCAACTGCATATGAGATATCTGGACGAGAGTGAGTAAGGTAAAGAAGACTACCCACAAGCTGACGGTAGAGTGTGCAATCAACCAAAGGTGTATCCTTTCCATCCTCAAGCTTTACCCCTGATAAGAAGGGTGTGGTTGCTGGCTTACAATCACTCATATGGAAATAAGTCAAGAGATCCTTTGCATACTTGGATTGACAAAATCAAACACCAAATTTGTGCTGGTTGATTTCAAGACCAAGGAAAAAGTTGAGGAAGCCCAAGTCGGTCATGGAAAATCTATTATGCAAAGCTTCTTTTATTTTAGCAATAGAAGTAACTGAATCACCTGTTATTAGTAGATCATCTACGTAGAGTACTATGATCAATAGGGAGGAACATGTTCTCATCATGTAAACAGTTGGATCAGATTTGCATCGTATGAAATTTTGAGACAAAAGATAAGAATCCATTTTGGCATACCAAGCTCGAGGTGCCTGTTTGAGGCCATAGAGAGACTTTTTCAATTTGCATACTAATGAGGAGTTTTGAACATACCCTTGTGGTTGCTCCATGTAGATTTCCTCCTCAAGATCGCCATGAAGAAATGCATTCTTTACATCCATGTGATGAATCTGCCACCTTTTTGCTGCTGCAATCGCAAGAGGTAGCCGAATGGAGTCCATTTTTGCCACTGGAGCAAAAGTTTCATCATAGTCAATGCCATGAACTTTCTAAAAATCTTTCTCAACCAACCTTGCTCTGATACCATGTAGAAATTTATAGCTAATGCTGCTCAAAGATCTAGCTGTGAGAAAATGAAACAATTTAAGAAACAGAACAAATTAGAACAGCAATGAATTTTTACAATGAAGAAACCCCAAATCTGGGCTCACTCTTACAAATACATGCCTTCATCTACAAATTTATAGATGAGCTTGCATATTCTAGTCAACAAAGGTTTGCAGACATGTGCAAAATGCATGAAATCTGTAGTAAAAAGAGAGGCTTCTGGACGGCAGAGTAGGTGGATGGCAGGCTAGGCGGCAGCAGCAGTCTACCAAAAAAGTGGGTGGCAACAGTAGTCAAAGATGGCTGCCGAGAGTTGGAATTGATATTCCAACACCCCCCCTCAATTCTAACTGAGGAGTAGAAAAGAAAGAGGAAAGAGGGAAGAGGGAAAACCTGGTGGGAACAAAACCCCCCTCGAAATAGATGCTAACAAAGAAAGAAAACTACAGTAATACAATGTCTTGCACCACAAGAAGATCTCGAAGAAAGTGAAATACAAGAGGTGATGTAGTCTTCCATAATGTGTAGCCAATGATAGATGCTCGAAACTAGATGTAGAAGCTGGTCCATGATCTTCAAACAACATTCCTTCCTTTGGGAAGAAATAAAACCAAATATGCTTGAATGAAATTTCCCAAATCTTGAAAGGAATATGTGGGAAGAGATTTCAAGATGTATGAGGCTTTTGAAAACTGCTCCATGGTCTCCATGTTGATCCTGAAACTTGTCATAAGAAAATTAGATAATTTTGAATATGACAATCTAGAAGCATTTAGAAACTGATGTAGAGCACGATCAAAAAACTCATGTATCTCCTCACAAGGCAAATAAATCTCCTTCAAATGTTGAGCCAAGTGATCCACACTCATATCAAACTATGAGGAATGATAATGAAGAGAATAAGGAAGAGGATCACAATGTTCTTTCACAACTATTGAAGAAGAATCGCCATCATCAAAGAGAAGATGTATACAATCAATGGTGTCATCTAGATCCGAAATGAGGGATTCTACAAAAAAAAAAGATATGTCTGATAGAAATTCATCCCAATGAACTGAATCTTGAAGACAAGAGTGAACCTGTTGAAGAGAATCTGAAGTAGCATTTAAAGAAGCCAAGATCTCTATCAAACCGGTAGGTGGAGGTGACTGAATAGCTTCCAATGTTGGAGATGTAGAAAGAGGAGCATCAGGAGGAGATGTCTTTTTGCAATCAAGACAATCAAGACTCTTCCAATAAGCAAGTTCCTCTTCAGTGTCATCGTCGTACATAGGATCATCATCTTTCTCAAGGGAGAGAAGCATGTCTGTAGCTGGATCATCTGAGAATGGAGGTTCAATGGGATCTCCATATCTTTCCCATAAAATGGTCCAAAGAGTATGAGGGCACTCAATGTGCGATAGAGCCCATGATGTGTGCTCACCAACACTTAAACCAATTAATCCTAAGACATGATCATTTCTACTTTTCCAAACAGATTTCTGCCAACATGAACTTGGTTCAGGAATAAGCCCATACAAATGTGGCAATAGATGAATCCATCGGCAATGCTTTAGGATTCCATCACGCCAAGACTTATAATTTCCTTCTTCCAAACTAATGACAGATGGATGATATTTAATTCCCATTGTAATATTAGACTATCCCTTTTTGGAACTTTATTTTCAGTTCATAAATACAGAAAAGAAAATAAAAGAAACCCTCAAAACAATGAAAAATTCATTCTAAAATAGCTCTGATATGCAATACCTGCAAGTAAAGAGTTTTCTTTTCTCCTTCTTAGCAACCCGCTCTAATACCATGTAGAATTTCAGCTATGACTGCATAAGAAAAAAAGAGCTGAGAGCTGCTAGCAAGAGAAAGAAAACAGAGCAAAAATGAACGAGATTCAGCAGAAGAAAAAAAACAATTAAACTTCACACTTATTATTCATATCAAGGAGCTGAATATATAACAATATAGAATGCCATTCATATGGCATAAGAAGACTGAGATAGTCAAAGAAGGAGGGCTGGACAGTGGACAGATTTAAAACATGTTCAGACCATTACTTAATGCTGGACTGCAGGCATGTGCAACAAGTACTGGACGGTGACTCCATTTAAAACATGTTTATGAGTGACAGTCAACTCTCCATGTGCTGGTGACAGTCAGCAATAATGCACCGAAAGTTGTTGGAATTAAATTCTTTCAACAATTAGCAGTTCGACTAATGTTTGAAGTCCAAATATTAATGCCGTGAAATATTCGAGCCGATCCATTCACGAAATTGGAGTTGGAGACGCTCCCTCGATCTGGGTACGATTTCTTTAGTGAAGATCTCATATTTCAGCATTATTTGGGCGCACATAATAATGGTATTCTAGACATTATGGTAATTCTGAGATGATGCAGAGTTGTTATTCCAATCAGATTCTAATTCCTCCTCGCAAATATGGTTGTTGAGATTTGAAGATATTTTTAACAGATCAGTTCTGAGGGTACAATCGATTAAATTGTTTGCATCTGTAGTTATCTTCGCATAATATTACAAAATTGGTGTTATTTATTTCTGGACATTAATGCAAACTATATTTGAAAATATAGAATATCTGAAATGATGCAACCAGTAGTACAATTGCAGCAAAATATTTTATTGTGGTGAAAATTGTAAGGGCAGATTGATCAGGTATATTACACTTTATCGTCTCCATAGATATTCTTTAGTTTATCCTAGATTTCTTTTGCCGATTTGCAATGCATTATTTTTACGATCTCCGATAATGGTAGACCATAGAAAATTGCATTCATAGCTTTTGCATTATTTTCGCCAGCTCTGCTTTCAACTTGATCCGTTGGTGGAGAATTTGGAGCAACATAACCATTCACTGTTAATTGCCAAATATCAAACCCAAGAGCCATTAGCTAACTGCACATGCTTATGCTCCAAAGGGCAAAGTTTGTTCCATTGAAGAATGGAGCTCTGTTTTAGGAAAATCATTCTTGACTGGCCATGTGTGCTCTTCCAGATCTAACTTCTAATAGTCAGAGTATACTCGAAGGAACCAGCTCTGATATCAATTGATGAGCACACATTTATAATACTGGGAGGAACCATAAATCACTATAAGGTAATCTTCTTTTTTTCCAATTTAATAGCCATGATAATATCATAATATCAATCACACACCATCGACAATTAAGAACACAAGATGAACACATGATTTATGTGGAAATCTTTTCGAAAGAAAACCACAACAAAATATTGCTTACATAAGACTTTTACAAACATTATAGACACCAGCCTATTGAAGATAGCAATCTCAGCTTATCTTTGTAGGTGCCAACCTACTAACAATATCAATCCCCATTACTGACCACCAACCCAGCAAGAGACACCAATATCTTCTATGGAGAGGCACCGACGATAAAGTCTTATTCTTTTTTAGAATAATTCTCTTTATAAATCTGCCTTAAATTTGCAATAAATCACCTTGAAAGGTCTGCTATAAATTTATACCTTAAATCACCTTGAAGGTCTGCAAAAAGTCTGCCTTAAATCGTCTTGAAGGTCTGCTAAAATTCTGCAATGTATCTGCTCCAGGATCTGCTATAAATCGGCCTTAGATCTGCTCTTAAGTCTCCTTTAGACCTGCTTTTAAGTCTTCTTTAGATAGGAAAGGCATTTGGTAATTTCTTGCATCTTACACCACCAACTTACCTTCTTTTATACCCCATCAAATATCTCTTCACCCAAGAGAGGTGAATCTCCCAAAGAGGTTGGCCTAACTTGCAATATGAATATTTTATTTTAATTTCCAAAAGGTTGGCCCATTGTGAATAAAAAGATTAATTTAATTCCATCGCTTTTGCTAGTATATTGTCTTTCTTTGAAGATCTTTCTTGGATGACAATTAGTGGCCTTTGGCCTTTGATTAACTCAGCAACATGATGTCCTTCGATTTGGTTCAGCAATCTAATTTCTCCTTTGACATCAATAACAATAGTCCAGTACTCTAAACCATATGTTGGCTATTTGTTGAAAATATGGACATGCCTGAATCAGATGACTACATTGATGTGCATTTGCATCAAGTTTGTTCTCTAGTTAGAAGTTGCTTCAAAACACTTAATGCCGAAGCAAGTTCAACTCTATCTAACAAAGGCAGATTAAAATCCATATTAAAACATTGATAAACATAATTAAGCACTTATTTCTAATCAAGGCATGTTGAACTATATATTGTCCTATGCAAGTTTAATTCTATGTAAAAATGGGTCGATTCAGAAGTCTGTTTCGAGGGCATAAATTCTGATCCAGACTAGGAGCTCAATGCAAAGGCTCCTTTGTTAGTTTTTATGGAAGGTTCTCAATTGTTTGTGAAGAGGCCTTCATGATTCATACACTAGGGGTTTTTCTGAAAGAGGGTGTCTCTATCATATTTAGATGCAAAAACACTAAAATAACCTTTGTGCATAACTATGAGGTCCTAGCTTCTAGTTAGAAACTGTTCAAACTTAAAGGTTTAAGGATTAGGGTAAAGGTCCATAATTCAGAAAAAAAAAATATCCTTTCCTTAACTCCTATAGTAAGCACTCAACCTCAACTTGGTAAACTTCCTCCCACAGATTATCTCAAATGTTTTAGAAGTCATTGGAGATATTTGAAGGGAGCTACTTTACCGGAGATCTCTGAAAATCCAGTTTCAGTAAATGCAAATAGATTTTTCTTGGAGGCTGAAGAGTTTCAACTGAAACACGTTCTTTGTGTCGATGGGATATGCCAAAGAAGAAAACATATCCTTATCCCATGACAGAAAAACTAAATGAATTTAAGAGGAGAATGAATAGAGAAGCCAAGCCCATAAGAGGGAAGAGAGAGCTGGAGAAATTAGATGTGACAGATGAAACAGATACAACACTGGTAATTAATATTCTAATTTTCAACTGTCTTTTTTGGCATAGTCTAATATGGTTAAATGTAAAATATTAGAATATCAATGCCAAGAGATGAGGTTAAGTGCAATGCTTTGAGGCGTATTAATATTGTTATTATGCCCTTATATTCGATGTTCACATTCATTCATTTTTTTTTTCTTATTAATTAATATCTTTTAAATATGTGTTGTTTTATTGATTTATCATAGATCAAGTGAATAAAATATACATTGTTATAAATTTCCTTTAAACCCTGTCTGGTATTTTCCACATAGGACAAACTTCTAAATTTATAATGAGATCCATATACCAGCATTGGACAAGCACAATAAAAGTGAAAAACATTTTAAGTACAAGGAGCCATGATTTTCCTAATAAACAAAGAGATTTTCCAGATGTAAGAGTCCATGTACACTTATTGTTGATGGGAAGATAGATTCACTATTGAAAATGTGCTCAACTCTCCAACATCAATTTTCTTGGTTGTGTTTCTTTGTGGGTTGAGATTGAATGATAATTTGTGAATGATTTTTCTCTAACAAAATTTAACATTCCTTGCATGCTTTTTTCTTTATCAATCTTATATTGTTCAAAGAGGTTGTTCAAGCTAAAGAGTATAGGTTTTTGAATTTTGTAGGAAAATTGCAAGAAATTTAAGTTGTATTTGAAATGCAATAAAGAACAAAATTTCTTCTTCTATTGCAGTGGTTTGTATGATAATTTCAATGCTTTTGTATGATAATTTCAATGCTTGCAATGTAATTAGGGAAACAATGTATTCTGTTAAAGTGATTTGGAAATATGAATATTTTTTTCTACCTGACTTCCGATCAACCAAGACTACCAAAAAATCCAACAGGCCAAATTACTTCAACAACTCCTCTTTGCAAGTTTGTTACATTACCCCACTCTAGACTCTTCTAGACAAGAATAATGCTATAGAATATTTCTTCTATTCAAATATTCCCTTTAGCTTGTTCAAACTTGAAAAGGCCCCAAAAATGCATAAATTTAATAGTCAACAATAAGGAAACATTTAGAGAGTGGAGGGGCACACAAGAGAAAAAACTGAAAATAACTCTTGTAAGAACATTTTACTTTGATTCTTTTTAGTTGTCTAATGTTGACCTTGATATAACAAATATTCACAATAATTTTTCATGTTAAATATTAAAAATTAATAAAGTGAAAATTTGTGTCTGATTTAATCTTTGCTGAAACTGCTCTTAGAGAAATCATGCAACTAATGTAGTGAGTTTCATTTAGTGCAGAAAAACTATTTGCAAGAATTAAGGAAGATTCATCTCACATCCAAGACAAATATTATGATTTATGCAGTATATATTTTAACATGATTGAATGATATAATTAAAGTGGATTTATGAGGATGAAACCTACGTTACCAGGTTTGCACCTTGAGCCCTCGAACCAAGTTCACTTGCGGGTTCGTGCTAGGTGTGCATAGGGTGCACACCTAGTACTGTGGGTGTGTGATGAAGGGTGCTCCCCTTAATACCACAAACATATAACAGAAATAGAGAAACAACAACAATATGCAAGAACAGAAAATTGGCTTCTTATTATCTCCACAAATGTGGAATTACAAACTTTCAGAATTACAATATGCAAAGCCACATGGGCATTCCCTTACAATATTCTGTAGGACAAAGCCTCGAATCAATACCCAGATCTACTACCCAGAACTATTCTCAACTGCCTAAGACAATAATACAGCCTTCCTTATATAGGCAATTTCCACCGCCTGGGAAGGTTCCAGAATTTTTTTAGCCAACAAGGCCGACCAAACTTAGAATTATTTTATTTTACATTTTATTACATCATAGTCGGCTCAAGATAACCTTTGAAACCTGAACAGAAATTTTGAAGAAAATTATTTTTCGCCATTTCAGGTGGCCCAACTTCTGAAGACCATAAGTCATCACCAGTTGACCCGCTCGGCTGCTATAACCCCATTTCGGAAACGCCACGAAGCGCTCTACAGGCTTGACCAGCGCAAGCGCCCGTCACCCAAATTTTCGACCTCATCCGGGGCCTCTAAAGCCTTCAAAACTGAGTTCAAAGTTTCTGTACCCTGCTGCCAATACCGAAAATCTTCAATATCTTCCAATATACACTTGATCTGGCAATGAAACTTTACTGGCAGACTTATATGACCAACATGAACCTCCAAGAAAGAAATCAGATCATTCTGAGCACATACAAAAATTACCAAAAATAGTAACTTTCCATAAATAGCAGCTCTGCACAAAATAACCCTTATTGAATAAAAAAACATAAATATTTTTGGGTGATGCAAGATTGCTCTTACACCCAGGATGCTCCTGCATCAGACACCCGGGGTAATTTGAGAAGTGACCCTGTCACGACTCAGGTGTGTAGAGGAAAACCAAGACGGTTAACCTCCTCCTTTGTTAGCCATGATGAATCTTCAACAGGTCGTCCTTTCCACTTGACCAGATATTCTTCATATGTCCTGTTCCTTGTGCTTCTGCCAACACGACTATCCAGTATATCTTCAATCTCCTTAGTGTCTGAACTAGTTGCTGGAATACTCCACTGTGCTGCTGTGATCTCATCTTCAACACCTCCTTCATGATACTCTGTCAGATCTGAAATGTTAAACACTGGTGAAATATTTAGCTCAGTAGGCAATTCTACCTCATATGCGTTTCCTGAATCATGTTTCTTCAATATCCTGCATGGTCCAAACTTCTTCATTTTCAACTTGTTATATGTACCAACTGGAAACCGCTCCTTCCGCAAATGAACCATGACTTCATCTCCAACCTGAAATTCTTTATGCCTCCTTTTCTCATCTGCCTTAGCCTTATACTGTGCGTTCATCTTGTTAATATGTTTCCTCACCTCCTCATGGATGTTCTTCAAGTGTTCTGCAAAATCTTCAGCTTCAGCACTACTTATTTCTCCTTTATCTATCTTTCTCAATTCAGATGCATTCCTTGGACTACTTCCATATACAATTTGGAATGGTGATTTACCAGTGCTCCTATTGAAAGAATTATTGTATGCAAATTCTGCCTGTGGTAAAATCAAATCCCATCCTGTTGGCTTATCTCCAACCAAACATCTCAGTAAATTTCCCAAACTCCTATTCACCACCTCTGTCTGTCCATCAGTCTGTGGATGATGTGATGAACTGAACTTCAAATCTGTCTTCAACTTCTTCCACAATGTACGCCAGAAATATCCAACAAACTTAGTGTCCCGATCTGAAACTATGGTCTTTGGCAAACCATGAAGTCTCACTACTTCTCTGAAAAACAATTCTGCTATATGAACAGCATCATTAGTCTTCTTGCAGGGAATGAAATGTGCCATCTTTGAAAATCTGTCAACTACCACAAAAATTGAATCGTGTCCCCGCTGTGTCCTCGGTAAACCAAGAACAAAGTCCATGCTGATATCCTCCCAAGGCTTCTCTGGTACAGGTAATGGCTGATACAATCCTGTATTCTGCTTCACTCCTTTCGCCATCTGACATACTCTGCAACTCTGTACAAACTTCTTCACATCTTGCTGCAATTGTGGCCAATAATAATTCTCACCAACCAAAGCAACAGTTTTATCACGACCAAAATGTCCAGCCAATCCTCCACTATGCTTCTCCTTGATGAGATTCTCCCTCATAGAACTTCGTGGAATGCACAACTGACTCCCTCTGAATAGCATATCATCCTGGATGATGAAATCCAACCATTTCGTCCTGTCTAGAGTAACAGGTTCTGTACAAGCTTTCCAAGCTTCACCAAAATCAGGATCCTCTGGATACAAATTCTTGAGTTCCTTGAACCCAACCACTTCAATCTGCAGTTCTGTCAGCAATAGTTGCCTTCTGCTAAGAGCATCTGCAACCCTATTAGACTTTCCACTCCTGTGTTTCAAAACAAATGTATAACTCTGCAAAAACTCAACCCATTTCAAATGCCTTTGATTCAATTTTCCTTGACTATTCAAATATTGCAAAGCTTGATGATCAGTATACAAAACAAACTCCTTAGGAAGCAAATAGTGTCTCCACTTCTTTAATGCCTGAACTATAGCATAAAATTCCTGATCATAAATAGAATATTTCCTCTTGGCATCATTTAATTTCTCACTGAAATAAGCAACAGGTTTACCTTCTTGGCTCATAACAGCTCCTATTGCAGTACCACTAGCATCACAATCTACTTGAAACACCTTATTAAAATCTGGAAGTGCTAAAACAGGTTGTTCTGTGACTTTTTGTTTCAACAATTGAAAACTCTTTTCTGCCCCATTAGTCCACTTAAACTCTTTTCTATCCCCTCTCATTGTTTCAGTCAAGGGTCCACAAATACTGCTAAAATTTCTGATAAACTTTCTGTAAAAGCTAGCTAGACCATGAAAAGATCTTACCTCAGTAGCACTCCTTGGAGTAGGCCATTCAAGGATAGCCTGTACCTTCTCTGGGTCCATTTTTAGACCTTCTGCTGAAACTACAAATCCCAAATACACTAACTCTTTCTTCACAAAACTACACTTCTTCAAATTAATCAACAATTTCTCTTCTCTCAGCTTCTCAAATACCATACGAATATGCATCATATGCTCCTCCAATGTCTTACTAAAGATCAAAATATCATCTAGATAAACAATGACAAACTTACCTAGAAATTCTTTCAGAACCTCGTTCATGAGCCGCATGAAAGTGCTTGGTGCATTGGTTAGCCCAAAAGGCATGACTAACCACTCATACAGTCCTTCCTTTGTCTTGAAGGCAGTCTTCCATTCATCTCCTTCTCTGATCCGAATCTGATGATATCCACTCTTCAGATCTATCTTTGAGAAATACACAGCGCCACTCAAACAGTCCATAATATCATCCATTCGTGGCAATGGAAACCTGTACTTGATTGTGATCTTGTTTATTGCCCTAGAATCTGTACACATCCTCCACTCTCCATTCTTCTTTGGTGCTAATACCGCTGGTACAGCACAGGGACTCAGACTCTCACGGATCAAACTTTTCTGTAACAACTCATGTACTTGTCTGTTCAACTCCTCACTTTCTGCAGGTGTCATTCTGTGTGCTGCCTTGTTCGGCAAACTCGCTCCTGGAATCAAGTCCATCTGATGGCTGATCTTCCTGACTGGTGGTAATCCATCAGGCACGTTATCGGATACAATATCCTGAAACTCATTCAACAAATCTGCAACTTCTACAGGAACATCTTCTACTTCCTCTTTACCAGCTTTTGGAATTAAAGCAAAACATACATGCTCATGCCTCATACCATCTAGGAATTTCCTTCCATCAACAAATGTTATTCTTGCATTACCACATACCTTTTCTTCAGTTTCCTTCAATGGCTTTAGCTTATGTCGCACTCCATCCTTTGTTAGGGAATAGGTATTCGCACGACCATCGTGTACAGCACATCTGTCAAACTGCCACGGTCTACCCAATAACATATGACATGCATCCATAGAGATGATATCACATAGTACCTCATCTTGGTACCCGCCGATCTTGAACTTTACCAGGCACTGTTCACTGACCATGACCTTGTGGTCATCCTGCACCCAGGCAATCCGATATGGATGTGGGTGTTTCTGTCTCTTGAGCTTCAACTTTGTCACCATCTCTTCTGATACCAGATTGTCAGTGCTTCCACTATCGATAATCACATCACAGCATTTACCCTCACACTTGCATCTAGTGCGAAACAGGCTCCTTCTTTGCTCAGGTTCATTCTCACCACTCAACAGGACTCTTCTGTTAATCAACGTTTCTCCTCTTTCAGCATCTTCAGAATTTGATGATCTGACATCTTCATCTACATGTGCAACTCTGGCCTGGCCTTCATTTCTCCTGTCTGTTCTGCCTTGGCGCTGAGGACATTCAAATGCCCTATGACCTTCTTCTCCACAGTGAAAACATGTTCCACGGAAGCCACCTCTTCCAGATCCTTGTCCTCTTCCTCTTCCTCTCTGATCTCTATTATTCTGATCCTGGAAGCGATTGGAATTATTTCCGCGCTGATTCTGACTGCTACTGGCCTCATCCTTCTTTTTCGGATCTTCATTCCGGCCACCATATGACCGTCCACCAGATCGTCCACCGCGACCTCTTCCGTTTTGTCTGCTCTCAAACTTCTTGTTCAGCTTTTCCTCTACTTTTAGGGCAAACTGGTATGCCTCTTCAATACTGTTCATTCGAACCAGATTCAGCTCCTCCTGAATGCTTGGCCTTAACCCATTAAGGTATCGGGCAACTTTCTCTTTATCAGCTTCTGCATGGCCTGTTCTGATGAGAAGTCGATAGAACTCCTCTGTATACTCCTGAACAGATCTTCCTGCTTGCTTCAAACTTTGCATTTTCTTCAGTAGGTCAAGCTCATAATCAACAGGAATGAACTGCCGCTTCAATTTATCCACCATCCGATCCCATCTCGTGATTTTCTCCTTTCCCCTTCTATTTCGCTCCAACTGAATCTCTTGCCACCATATCTTCGCATGACCTTTCAGTCTGGCCTTCGCAAATTTGACCCTATCAGGATCCTCAACATCTTCATACTCAAAATATTCTTCACATTCATTGATCCAGTCGATCAATTCCTCTGGGTTAAGATTTCCAGAAAATGTAGGAACCTCAATCTTAGGTCTTTTCCCAATCTTGGAAATCGCCCGAAAAAGTCTTTCTTCCTCCTGGTTCACAATTTCAATTTCTCCCTCTTGATATTCTTCTTCGGCTTCATCCTCGCTTTCATCTCTGACATTAAGATTCATTCCTCTGCGAATCTCTTCTTGCAATGCTCGCACTTGTCTCTGCAGCTCTCTAACCTCAGGTGTCACAGCACCAGCTCTTCCGCCACGTTCTCTTCGTGGAGGCATTTTCGCGATGCGCACTGAAACCCTAACCACGGTCCTGGTGCAAACTGCCTCACAGCCGGCGATCTGTTTACACACTCAAGAAAACCTGCTCTGATACCACTTGATGAAGGGTGCTCCCCTTAATACCACAAACATATAACAGAAATAGAGAAACAACAACAATATGCAAGAACAGAAAATTGGCTTCTTATTATCTCCACAAATGTGGAATTACAAACTTTCAGAATTACAATATGCAAAGCCACATGGGCATTCCCTTACAATATTCTGTAGGACAAAGCCTCGAATCAATACCCAGATCTACTACCCAGAACTATTCTCAACTGCCTAAGACAATAATACAGCCTTCCTTATATAGGCAATTTCCACCGCCTGGGAAGGTTCCAGAATTTTTTTAGCCAACAAGGCCGACCAAACTTAGAATTATTTTATTTTACATTTTATTACATCATAGTCGGCTCAAGATAACCTTTGAAACCCGAACAGAAATTTTGAAGAAAATTATTTTTCGCCATTTCAGGTGGCCCAACTTCTGAAGACCATAAGTCATCACCAGTTGACCCGCTCGGCTGCTATAACCCCATTTCGGAAACGCCACGAAGCGCTCTACAGGCTTGACCAGCGCAAGCGCCCGTCACCCAAATTTTCGACCTCATCCGGGGCCTCTAAAGCCTTCAAAACTGAGTTCAAAGTTTCTGTACCCTGCTGCCAATACCGAAAATCTTCAATATCTTCCAATATACACTTGATCTGGCAATGAAACTTTACTGGCAGACTTATATGACCAACATGAACCTCCAAGAAAGAAATCAGATCATTCTGAGCACATACAAAAATTACCAAAAATAGTAACTTTCCATAAATAGCAGCTCTGCACAAAATAACCCTTATTGAATAAAAAAACATAAATATTTTTGGGTGATGCAAGATTGCTCTTACACCCAGGATGCTCCTGCATCAGTGTGCTCGGGTTCACACACCTACAAACCTGTGTGCACCCACAATGCTGGGTGTGCACCCAACACAAACCTGGGCACATCCACTGAGTACCCGGGCGAGCCCACTGAGTACCCGAGCAAACCCGTGAGAACCCACGGCCCAGAGTTAAAAAAGTGTGCCCAAACTTGAGTTAAAAACATTTTTTTTTATTAAATTTGATTCCTAAATTTATCATGAACTACATTTTCATTTTGTAATTAATTCAATGTAATGATTTTCATTAGAATCATGACCATAGATCAATGATCAAGTATTTAAATTTTTAGTATATATCTTTGGTGTTTGGCATTGATCAATGATCAAGCATCATACTATGAAATGATTTAGTTTTACAATTCTATATATTTCTTTTTTTTTTGTGTATATATATATATATATATATATATATATATATATATATATATATATATATATATATATATATACACACACACACACACACACCCACCCACCCACATATCGAGTTCTTGTACTCGAACCCATCCCCAAACTTGAACCGATAACTTAGAATGAAACCATTCCCATTCAAAGTCATTTCTTTCTTTCTTGTTATTGGTCATCTACTTTATTAGTAATGTTCACCTGACTTTGAAAGAGGTTCTAAGTTATTGTTGAGACTTGAATTGTTTTGAACCAATCTTTGCCACACACAATATCAACATGGAAAGTATTACAATGATTTCAGATATAAGGTCTTTGGTAATAGAAATTAGCATGGAGAGCGGGAGTAGAGACAGAGGTGCTAGGGTTTCGGTTGCAGGGGATGGAGAAGAAGACGAAGATGAGGCAGATGATGGAGTTATGGAGCCCTGGTCAGGAGCCATCACTACTAGTGTGTTGTTGGCCTCTTCCCTATTTGGATCTATTTTTTGTGGCATCTTTAGAGAGCTGGTTGTGTTTATTGCGATGGCAGAATTTCATTTCCTTCCGTTGGAGACCATGCTAAAGTGGGTCATTTTGGTTAGGGCCAATAATGTGGCATCTTTTTATAGCATTAGCATTGCTGATGGGAGATCTTCCGATTTCTTGTCGTTGATTTTCTTGTCACGACGCTTTTCATGTTTTTTCTTTACCCATTTTGGGCTTTTGGTGACTTTTGGCAATGAGACCAATGTGTTTGGAGCAATTACTGGTATTTTCAACTTGAGTTTGGATGGCCTCACATTGTTTGTTTGATGCCTCATCTTTTGCAGCCAGCTGGTTTTGGGTTACAGATCTCATTAAAATCTAATTGTAAAGGATTTTGGGGTCCCTTCCAAACTTGATTGTTCCCTAACAAAAAACATGGAAAGTCTTACAAGTGTAGGACCCAAAGTATAAGGAATTGAGAAGGAAATTCCATATCTATTCTAGGTAGGTCTATTTCTGAAAAAGAGAAAAATGGAAAAAAAATACTGGAAGTGAATGACTAAAAGAAACAAGGTGATATAATAGAACATATATCTCCTTGTTAATTATCTCTCACGGAGTTTTTAACATGATGAGCATGATCATAAGAATGTAAAAGATAATTTAACTATAGATAATCTTCAAAAATAGAATGTTAAGAATCACAACTTCATGGGTTGAATAATTCAAAATGTTTGCATTGTTACATACTATAAAAAGTTTGTTAATTCTTGGACACACAAAAGTCACTCTACGGTTCTAAAGTAGGGAAATTGAGAAGTAATTCTATATACAAGGCTCATAGAGCTCAAGCTTTCTAAGCCAAGTCTAGATAACCATCAGTCAAAGGGTCTTATTTATACAAGAGGGCCAATCAACACACCAATGGGTTATTGTTGGACTAGTGAGGAAATAAAATCCTTAATTCACATAGAAAACCCATGTAGTCATTGCAAGGTGGAGGTGCCAATGCAAATTCCCACTCAATTTTTTTCACCTCTTGGTCTTTGTAATTGCAATGGGTTCGAATAGAGTGGAGGAGTTTGTCACATGCTAAACATTATCCCAAATATTGTTGCATTCATGTTCTTGTTGATCTATTTTAAAAAAATGTTCGTGAGGCTCTACTTCTTTAAAGAAATGTTGAAATATTCATATTATCATCCATAGTCAATTAGATCTACTAGGATGACAAGACTAATGGCTCCTACTAATTCTTCAATGCGTTCTAGGGTTATTTTCATTCAAATCCTTGTGTCTGACATCTACCATGATGACATCAACCTCTAGGACAATTATAAGGAAAATGAACTTAAGGGTTTGACCAAGATTTTTAAAAAAAATTGGCCCACATGGTCTCCATTAGCTTTTGTGGTCTAGTGTTGGGACTTCTTGATGATCGATTCCTTGAGTCAAAGAAAATAATAGTGAGCATTGTTAGATTAAAACCTATGCATCTCATTTGATGGCTCTCATTGATTCCATGGGAAAATATTTAACTCTTAGTTGGTGAATTCCCTTGCACCATTGGATTTAAGAGATCACTAATCTGTATTTTTCCAAGTCTCCAAAGGTATTCAAACACTTGTTGATGAGTAGGACATGCAAGATAGCAAAGAAAAAATGTTTTTTTTTTCATTGTAGTGAATTTATTAGAGCTAGAGTTATTTCATCCTAGATATTGGCATCGTTGATGGCATGTTCTAACTAGGGTTTCCGTTTGAAGCATAACATTATTCTTTCTAGATGTAATGTCTCCAAATTGAGGTATACTTATTTTTGCCCAAGGTAACAATTCCACATTGTAATTTGTTTACAAATTGTATTATACAATTGAATCATACAATAGCTATCAAACTTTTAATGTAAATAAGCAATAACATACGTCCAATAATCAATCATAGTAGGGTTTGGAGAGGAGAGCATGATAGGGTTCTTGAAACATTCATCACAACTAGGCCCAAGGGCATGATATAATACCCCTTGATGGGAAACCCATCTCTACCCTCCCAATCATGTCTCCTTAATAGCCTATACATGATTGCTTCTATTCTTTAGTTTCACTTCCAACAACCAACCATCGTAGAGATTGGAGAGGAATACATGATAGGGTGCTTGGAACATTCACCGTGACTAAGGTTAAGGGTGTGTGATAACACCCCTTGGCCCACAAGTGGTAGGAACTCTTGTCCATCCATTCTTTAGTTTCACACCCAACAACTAATCATTGTAGTGATTGGAGAGGAACAACACAATAGGGTGCCCAAAACATTGAAGCTACAACCAAGACCAAGGGTGTGATATAACACCTCTTGGCCCGCAAGTGGTAAGAACTCTTGTCCATTCGACATGGGGTGGCCTACTTAGATGGGAAACTGGTCTCTACCCTCCCAGTCATGTCTCCTTGCTAACCCCTACATGTTTTTTTGTGTGATAATAAAAAAAAATTTAAATAAATATTTAGAGAATCTAGATGGATTAGCAATTCTTATTATTAACTATATCAAAATATGCAAGGGATTAAACAATAACGTCACATTGCTTACCAATCACTTTCCCTAATATTTTAGATTGATTGTATAATTTGACGTATTGGTGAGTGATTTTTAAGTGATTGTTGATTAGATGATTGATGAGTGATGTAATAAATTTTGGTTTGATACATTGGTGATGATGATTGAAGGAATGCTGGTTCAATAGAAAGATGCTTGATTGCTGAATTATTTGTTTTCCTTATCCCAAAACTAAGTGATGATTTATGTGGATTTGATGATTATTTGTTTGATATTTCTAATTGATTTTGAGGTATTAATAATTGACGGAGAACTAGCTTTCAAACCTTAAAAGTATCTACCAAGATCACAAGACCAAACATGACAATCAAGTCAAGCAATGCAAGACAAATGGCCAAACCATGAAACATGCCCAACTTCCAAACTTCAAGTGCTGATATAGAAGATTCAAATTGATAAAATCCAATATGTATAAAATAATAATCCATGTTTAAATTTCAAATTAATTAAAATTATTTATATTCACCAGCAAACAAGTCCTATGACAATGTGACTAAAAGAATCAAACATTCAAGCACAACTCCAATATCATAAGAGTTGAGAGTAAATGTGTTCTAAAATGGAATCCAAATAATTCATAAGATCATAATCAAGCATAAAAATTTCTTCAAATCTCTAACTTCAAATGAAATCTAATCTTTAAACATGCATTAAAAACTTCACAACACGAGATTTTTTATTTTTTATTTATCGGTAAAAGGCCAAAGCCAAAAGTTTATTAATCAAAAAAGATACAAAACCTCGCTCAGTGTAGGTGCTGGTAGGAAAGAGCGGGGTTGAGAAAATTTCCGGCCTTGCCCAGGACCAAAGTTCAGAATTGCTACATTAGAAAAAGAGGGCATATCCTCCATGACCAAATTCATATTATAATTTTTACATGCCATGTACAAGTTGATGCTAATCTAAACTATTCTGTAATGATTTTACAATTTAGCTTTCCTTCAAAAAAGCTTAGAATCTAATCTTTACATGCCATGTACAAGTTGATTCTAATCTAAACTATTTTTGTGTCCTAGTTGTACCACCCTACCAGAGACTCCTCAAAAAATCACAAAGATTATAGAACCTGAAAAATCTGAGCTTTGACTAAGATCTTTGTTAGTAAAATCATAATAAAAATTGGTTATTCCGAAGAAAATATGAGAGAAAGGACAACTACATTTAAATGGTAGAGACAAGTGTTTAAAGGAGGAGAAATTTACCTATATATGTAACGCCATGTTCTAAAAAGATGTAGTATTTGATGCCCACTTTCTTGGGCAAGATCAATAGGACTACCAACATGCTATTATGAGAAGTATACTACTATGTAAAACTATCTTAAACCCAATGTTAATCCTTTACCATTACTCAATGAAAATTAAGTTAATCCTCTAGATGCTAGAAGAAAAGCCCCTAATGCTGAAAAAGTTCTGTATGATAGGCCGATGCATAATGTTTCTGAATAGTACTTTTAATTCATTCTAAAATTAATATCCTTTGTAACCAAGACCTAGTAATAGGAAACATGCTTATTGGAGTTGAATTTCTAGAAATATTTATAAATTCAAATTACTAAGAAAGCTCTGCTGAAAAGATCATGACAAGGGGGAAAGGAGTAAAAATAAGTGATATAATAATATCTTTGATCTAAAGCTAATATCTTAGAAGTGGGAGCATGCGAAAAGGATATACAAAACCATGAATTATGAATTGGGCTAAATGTTGCACAAACCAAAGAATAATAATATAAAGCTAGACCTGTATTCAAAATCAAACCTCTGCCGTGAGGGGGCATTCTTGGATATACACTATCTCTAGATTTTTTAAAAATGAAGAATATGTATCGGCCCAAATAACTTTACTTGTGAAGACACATATGCCAAAAAATTTCAAAAGCTGATTCATAATAGCTAAGAGCATAATTCATATTCAGGAAAAGGATAACAGAAGCTCAAAAATGTGATTGCTACACTGCTATAATACTGCTGTTAACACCATGAGATACACTAAGATACACAAATATCCAAATTTATCCATATCTAGTTATAACCGGCTTATACATAAATTTCAATTTCTATTTGATATACCTTAATTAGTCCCCTGGCTTTGAGAAGCACCATAGTAGAAAGAGATTACTAAATATGGAATAAATTTTCATTCTAAAAGACATATGAAAATATGATATGAAGAGTTATAATCAAGTCAGTTGGAGGCTTGGCTCCTAAGAAACTCATTATAAACTGGAAATAAGGATGCTGATAGCTTATGTCTACTGTTTAGTGGCTGACTTAACTAATCCAACTTAACTGATGCATTTAGTAATTGATAGGAGCTTATTTACTATCGAGGGTGTCTATGATTGCCGAATAGATTTAGAACTTACACTAATTAGTGAATCAAGATTATGTCCTAATAAGTAGAACTGCTAAGCTCAATTAATCTTACCCAAAAAAAACAAGATGAAATTAATTAGAAGTAAAATAATGTCTAAATTGAACAAGTTTAAAGACTTTCTCAGAATATGAAGAATCTAAGTAATTTATGTTGTTTTGCGGTTTGATCCTAATACGTCTTGTTAGCATACAATTTTTCCCTTTTCTCTAAATTAATCTCAGACCTCTTTAAAGAATTGAAAAAGAGAAAAATCTTAACACTAACAAATGAGTTGCTAAAGCACACTCTCTGCAAATTATAAGGTGCAGCTACCTTCTAGAAGGTTTTCAATACTCTTATTGAACATAGAAAAAGTAGTATCATGTGTGCTTTTCACCATAAAAGACTTAAGGAAAACACTCAATCCATCAACATGAAAAGAATGTGCAGATTTTAGAGTGAATATCTACTTCTATCCGAATCTCAAACTTTGAATTTCTTGAATCTAGACTTTAATAACAATCCTCTCTGTTACTTCTAAGCATAGAATTCATCCATATCACAATTAAGCTTTATTCAACATAACTTATCTCCACAAGAAAATAAATCACATAAGATAAATAGTAGTATTTATCATTTAAAAGCTTAAACATATACGTAATACCAAAGGATATTTCATATATTCTGCAATATCAGTATTCATAAAATTTGAAGTTAAGTTTGTAGAAAATATTTTCTCTCTCACTCAGAGAGGCGAATCATTAATCAATAAAAGTTCTGTAATAAATAGCCACACAGGGCTTCAACAACTAACTTAGTGAAACTGTCTTTTTCGAAAGTAAATTCTAACTGATCTAATAATTGTCCTAAGCCTTAAACATTAAAGAAAAATAGACTAAGAGAAAAGCACCTTCCAAAAGTTGTCAGGTGTCTTGGATGGTTAAGGAGTTGAGGTCGTTGCAAGTCATGCTGCCTTCCATTCTGAAAATGCGGCATTGAATGTGGATATCACTAGTTGATGTGGCAAACTGATAAAATCAATCCTCTGTCTCCAGACCTCATTCTCCTTTTTAATCTCATCTATCTTGCCTGCGTGCATAACCAGATGATCTTGCTGAAGAATCATCATTGATTCTATCCTTGCAACCTTTGTAAAGTGTTCATCTGTGGGTGTCTTCATCTTTCTGAGCTTGTCAAACCAGGTATTTACTTCTTTGATCACCTACTCGAATGGTGTAGCTGACACTTATTGAACTCCCTGGTATTGCTCATCAATCCACTTTATATCATTGGAAATGATTTCTTCAATCATTTTTAGTCCTTTCAAAAGATCCCTTACCTTAGAAATTCCCAAGACAATAGCCTCATTCTGCCAATCTATACATTCTTTTGTAACATAAAGAACCGTGTCATCTAGTCCGGGGACTGGCCTCTGTATAAGAAACTTCTGCAAGCCATACCCTTCAACTCCCTTAATCCAATGGAGCTCTCTGGTCCAAGTGGTCTTTTCTAGCTTCCATTCTTCAATGTTGGCTTCCACCTTTTTTATCAGGTGGTCTCCTTCATTGTGGGTTTGACCCATATGACTCATCTGTTTGACAACCTTGGCCTTTACGCGCTCCACCCAATCATTAAAGGCTTTACTCACTGCCTTGCTTCTTTGAACCTGGTTAAGAAAGCGTTGATTATCAGGGGATTTCATGTCGATGGAAGCTGGCATCTCACTCAAAGGGAAAGGTTCAGGATGTTGAATGGAATTGATATACTGGGCCATACTCCTCATGGCCTCCTTCATTTCTTGTTTATCCTTGGTGTCCTTCTAGACTCTACTAGCAATTTTCTTAATTGATGCTTCAAAAAATAGCATATCAGCGGCTCTGGTGTCTTTTCCTAAATCCACCTTGGATAATTGAAAATCCTAAACTGGAGCCTTTCCTTCAGCTTTATCCTCTTTAGGCTTTTCAATCTTGGCCATCCAGCGACCGCTACTCTCATCAAAACCAATTCTGGACTCCATCTTCATTTTCTTAACTTTAGAGGATTTTCCCAGGTACATGCTCACTACATCGTCAATAGGTACTGATAAAGGAACAATGTTTCTTTTCTTGACTACTGGAGTCTCCAACAATGGTGGGGCAACAGAGGATTTCTTTTGAGTATCATAATTACTCAAAAGAACTAATGAGTCTTTTGGGATATCTCTTGTTTCTTCTTACATCTATTGATCATCTGCCATGTCAGGTACGTTGTGGTCCTCTACTAATACTGCCTTTGGATCAGGACCTAGTGCATCTAAATCCACAATGACACTGGGAGTGACCCTCTACCTTTGAACCCTTTCTCTTATCCTTTGACTTGATCTGGTTGCATGAGCTTTAGGTTCAGCATGTTGTTGAACTTGAACTCGTGAAGAAATTGATTCAAGTTTAGGTTCAGCTTCAGGTTCAATTTTTTTCCTGCACAAGGTGGATAAACACTTAAGTTAGTTAAAATAGAAGTCCTCTTCATTGAACTTCTCTTCTTGGTTTTTATTTGTTTCTTTGTTGATTGCAAAGGGGCAACAGGGGTTCTTTTCTTCACCAACCATGCTTCAATTCTTTCGATCACCCTTTTCATTCTTTTATGCAAATCATCTTCTTCCGGCTCTTTCCAATCCAACTCAGGAATTGGGAGGAATTTGACATTCTTCGAATATTGGGAGTCTACCATATCAACCTCACTGTCTTCCTCTCCAACACCATCTGTGTCCATATCTAGCTTAAAGGTGATGATCTGTTTTAGAGTTAGCCAAGACCAGATTCTTTTCCTTACTTCTAGCTCAACAGAGCAACAAGCCCAAAAATCTTCTTAAGTGAGGAATGTGCATGAATGTCTCTAGGACATTGAGATTTGCTTCTGCAAAGCCTCTATAATCAAAATTAATCCTGGGAATATAAGCCTGCAAATTGAAGGCATCTAATTCTTCTTTGATAGCCTTAGCATCTTGGAAGTTCTTGCACTTGTAGTACCCTAACTCAATAGGGAAAAGAACACCTAAAGACTTCTTTGAGGTCCCAGCCTTTTGTTCAACTAAAACAAGCTGCCTGCATAGCTCCATCAAGATTAAATCATCTAAACAAAACCTAGGGAGCCTTAGGGGTTCTCCATCAAATGCTCCAACCCTAAGATAAGTAAATCTTGGAAACTGTATAAAATGACAGCCATAAACATTAATCACTTGCTTAGCTTCCTCAGAAAGCCTGCAATTCTCTTTCCCTCTCAACTCAAAAACTAACCTTCCTAAAAATCTGTCATTTATAGTTTTGAACGCACTAGAGAATTTCTCCTTTTGCAAGCATGTGAAGTAATCATATATCCTCATATCATTTTTCCATAGTTCGTGAGGTAATCCTTCCCAAGCTCAGTAGCATGCTAAGACATAAACAAGGTAGGAGGACATATAAAATGTAGTCAAATTTGTCACATTTAAAAGTTCTTTGTGAAGCCCTTTTGCTATCAGGTCAACCCAATCAATAAATTTAACCCCTTCTATAATTTTCTAGATAAAATAGTACATCCAATTTTCCCAATGAAATGCATCAAGATTTCCTTTCACCCTAATTAGGAGAAGTACCATATCAGCTATGTCTTTACGAAGGTGCTCAATTGTCAAAGGCTTTGACAACCTGGATCCACCTTTCTCTAGTTTCACAAGCCATACCTAGGCTATCGAGGAGCTATATGTTTTCTTATCTGCCTCAAACACACGATCTACTTCTTCATAAGTCCATGGTTCATATAGTTCCTTATCGGGAATTCGTAGGGCTGCTATTAATGTTTCTCGACTGATTTTGACCAAGATTTCTCTTGACGCATCCTTAATATATCTATTCTAAGCGTCATATTTGTTAGCGCATTCCAATACCAATTTAGGGAAAAGAAAAGTAGGAGGTAACACAACAGCTTCTAAAAGTCCACTACTTGCTAACTTCCTAGAAAAAGAACCTTCGAAAGAATTTTGGGCTCTATCACAAAGCTCCTCTAAATTTGCATTCAACAAGAAAGTATCTCCTATGACTAGAAGAGAAACTAGCAGGTGGGCTCTACTCTCGTCTTTCAAAAATTTTGGGTGGAACAACGACATCTTATCAAATATGAATAGAAAAGACTTGCAACATAGAAAGAGCCTCTTAAAATTGAAACTGCAAAGGGGAAAAGATAACTCACCAATGTACTATGCACTAGCCTTCTGCAAATTTCCCACCACCAATTCTGTCACTCCTGCTCCTTTTACCAACAAAATAACTAACAAAAAAGCCTTAATCATTCTTCATTTATTCACAGATACCTCATAATCCCTAATAAATCTTCAGAGCATGTCCATAATAAATGTTTTAATGGAAGAATGATTGATTTGACATGTCCAATCAAGCTTAATTAATCCACCAACTATCTCGGCATGAATAACTTAATTCCCAAGGAAAATCCATGATCACCATATCTAAATATTAATGACTCCCTCTAGGTCACACCGCCAACTGTCATTTCTGATCTTTCCCATGCACAAGCCATCTAGTTGAATGAGAGCATCTTGTACAGCAATTTCTGAAACTTAATAAACACTTAGAGCACTACAAAATAGAAACCTTCTTTTTGGAAAACAAAACAATCCTGCCTAATTCTCCATGGATAAGCTGTCATATTACAAATGTGAACTTGAACTTGAACTAACTTAAGGTTCAGGACTAGTTTCAAGTTCAGGTTCAACTTTGCGACTGACAGACATTTGAAAGGTAGGCAAGCATGAGCATTTTAAGACTCGGAGGCGGTAATGGCTTGAACTTGAACTTGAACCAACTTAACAAAAGTTCAACTGCAACTTCAAGTTATAAACTTCTACTGACCAAGACTATAATCGGGATCTAAGGAAAATGAAGGTAACACGTCTGATATGTCATATTGTACTTTTGAGTTTTATTGTTATTTGCTACTGTATTATACCTTATTGTCAATCTTTGTTAAGATGCTTTTTAGTGCATATAGCTCGAGTGTTAAAGCTATTGTTGCCTTTAAAAAGAAAGGATAATCTTGATAAAATAAGTTTCTTAAATATGTCAAAATTTAAAAGATAGTATCTACATGAGTCTAGGTGCCAGAGATTTACATAAATTCAAATACTTTTTTTATTCCTAGATTGTGACTCTGATTTATCTGATTCAAGGCTTTGAATTTTTCTTTTCTTGTGAGGTTTCCCTTCCTCTAGCCAAAGTTCGACTAGATTGTCTGACTCTGAATCCGTAAAGAAATCCATGTCTACAAAACCAACCTCATCAAGATGCCAATACTCGTAAAACCAGTTTTCCTTCATGGGCTTCTGAATATGGAGATACTAGAGCAAAAAATTAATATTTCTTATAACAATAGCTTCTCTATCTTTGAAGGCATCTAGGTTTTCGGATGTTATGATGGGGAGAGAAGAAGGGGGTCTTCCTATGGTGGGTACCAAATTGTAGAATTTAGGTCTTACTATAGTAAGGTCCTTACTAATATTCTGGAGGGCTAGATCTAGATTGCCAAGATATTTGTGCTTGAAGGTCCTATAGCATAGCCTCCAAATCTCCTGCTTTGGATACCCCAAAAGAATAAGACAGCTACAAACATAGATGTGATGTTGGATAGGACTCTATACCTATCCATATTATCAAGGAATTCTAGTCCTAAGATGCGTAGGGAGGCTCTAATGATGAGAGCATGCTTGTTAATCAACACCTTCTTAACCTATTTAGACATGATCCTTCCAATAAAGGCCATTTGGCTCCTATTGCAAGTTAGCATAATTGGGGTATCCATTCTTTCCTACAATAAAGAGGGAGATTTAGATGTGGAAGAGTCAGTAGTATGGAGCTTAAGGTATGGGAAGGGGTGCTATTTATAATACAAAATCTTCTAAAGACATGGCATTTGGGTTTCTAGGGCTAACCAAAGGAAATTACTACATCTGCTACTGTGGGAATGCGAGGAGTTTTCTAAAATAAATGGGGCTATAATTAATTCTTCTACTATATTTCACCGAGCATTTGGTATACTAGTTGGGCTATTATCAAGAAGCTCATGGGTCAATTTTAAATTCAGTCCTACTAGGATAAGGAAGAAAATATCATGAAATTTTGAAACTAAGCTTATACATAATCTATGAAGAGAATAAAAGCATTAAAATTATCCTTAATCTATGAGGAATTAAAAGAATTCTATCTTAATAAAATATACAGTCTTATATTTACATTATACTAAGTACAAGCATAATATTGTAGCTAGTTACAGTTTGCATTCACTTCAAAATACCCTATTGACCTTAGTAATAAAATCCTTAATCATACTATTTATCCAACATCATCTTGGAAGTTGATTTGTAACTATGCTATAAACTTGATATCTACAAAAAGATATTTAAGCCTGCAAATCATGTGTTTCTCCCTTTTTGGATCATCTTACAATTCCAAATATTATTGCTCCTCCTCATTAGGACAGTGTATTCTTCTTCAACATCCATCTTCTTTGAATGCCAAGTGCATTTGGAGATCTCAAGCACCATAACATGAAGGTTTGTTGCATCTTCATTGTCCGGGTCACCAGGGATGTTGAAACCCTCACTTCTCCAATAGTTAAGAATTCTAATTATGTCCATTTCACCAGGAAGGATTTCGTTGTAGAGGAAATCCAAATTCCTCAGCATCTCAGGCCAGTGGGTATCGAAACGTTGTTCATCTTTGAAGGACATCATAGGTATGCGTTGAGATTGTGGTATAGCTTCTAGCTTAGATAGCTCTGTTTTCATGGTGATTTTGGGGTATGGTATCATGAGTTGGTTATCTATGCAATAACTATCTTTTCTAAACCTTCCAGTAGATCTTCATTAAAGACAGATCTAGCAACCTAGATAATGTCATCTTTACTTTTGCCTACAAAGACCGAGATAGCTATGAATTGTCTGATGACCGCTCCATTGGTCCTGAATGTGAATTCATTATCGAAATGGAAATCTCCCAGAGCTCTCTCAATCACCCTTCTTTCTACATTTGGCAAAGGATTTAGGATTTGATTCCATCTTTCCAGCAAGACATACCCTTTGAACGCCATTGCTTGACTCCCTTTGGATGCAAAGGTTATCAGTCTTGATTCCATTTCAAGGGGATGCTCAAACTTTTCGAGAGATGAAATGTAAGAGGCTAAGGATAAATAAATCAAAAGGCAATCACGTATATAATCATGATATTGACTCCTGTACATCTAGCCTACTGTCATCACTATCACCTTGTATTGTTACATGATTTTATAGCTTGAGCACATTCTTTTGTTCTAATCATTATGTATTACTCCTAAAGAAACAAGGATGTTCTAGATCATCTAGAAAGTTCTCGCCTATATAGGGGAGTAAAAAAGTCATGAATGCTTGAGAAAATTATTTATTAATTGAGTGAATTATTATTTATAGATTATACTAAAATAGGAAAATGACTCCTAGATTAGAGTGTTTAAGGCAATATCTAAAACATACAATCAAAGTTCAGGGACAAATCATTATATCTACACTCTACCACCGAATACTCTATAGGTATTGGATTGTTCTTTGATGCTAATAGCTTAGATTTTTATAAAGATTTGGCAGATTATCTAACTATGCAAGGAGGTTGACCTTTCTTATATGAAAAGAGATCCCGCTAGGTTCTATAACTATTGCCAGGGGCTAAAGTTAATAAAACACAGTATCTAGTGAAGTATTTGGATGAAAAATGCATAAATTATTAGCTACTTTGTTAGGAAGAAGACCTTAAGAATTTTAGTCTACAAAAGGAAAATGGACTGTCGCATTCTATACTTACCTCCCTCTAAAGGAAACCATTTAAGATCTTACCTCTAAAGATTAAAATCAACCAAGCTACTCCAGTTGGGTGTGATGAAACTCAGAAGTACGGTGACCCATACAAGTTGTTAGTCCTAGAATCATAGTGCTCCTAATCAAGAAGGATCTTGAGGTCGCTACATGACATAGATTAGTAGTTAAGGGGACTATTTGAGGCTTTACAAATATTCATAAGTTTTGAGTAGTATACATACATTTAATAGTGCAAAATTCTATCGGGTCTCTTACCCAGATACATTTTATTCGAGAAGTATATATAATAGTTATAATCTACTTTGTCTATATCATTAGATGCTAATATACCTGTATAAGTTTTAATATCTAAATTTAACAAGGTATATCAGATCTCAAGTAATTATGAGGGTAAAGATATCCTAAAATCAACATGGGTGTACTTAAGAGTTTACCATACTATGATTGATATCAAGTATATCTCTAATCCGTTTGAATCTCAAAAATCTAAATTTACATCTTTGTACCAGTGCTTTGGTTCATGTACTCTTTGAAGATTTGAACAAGCCTTGATACTTAATGCTACAATTTTTTGCTTTAGCTATTAGTCTTAATTAATGATACATGATGTTTTTTTGAAAGATTTCGGGAGTTGAAACTTTTATACTTTTGAAATCAGTTAATATTCTTAACTAGGCTATGGAGGAGAAATTGTAGATTATCTAATTATAATAGGATTATGCTTACACAGTATCGCCATTTTCACCCTAATTAGTAAGTTGATCCGCATCTATATTACCTTCTCTATAAATGTGTTTGATTTCAAATTGGGGGATAGTGTCCAAGATATTAATGATATCTTCAATTTTCGAGTTGAGTTTCCAATTTGGAGTCTTTCTAGTTCTAATTGCATTAATTATTATTTGGGAGTCCCCTTCAATTTCTACTTTCGAGAGGCCTAGTTGTTTACATAATTTGAATCCTTCTAAGATAGCCTTACGCTCTGTCATGTTATTAGTTGTAGGTTTAATGGGTCTAGTGTATTTAGAGATGATTTCTCCATTCCAATTGTGTATAATCCCACCAATACCTGCTACACCAGGATTGCCTCATGAGGCCCCATCAAAATTTAATTTATACCATCCTTCTTTAGGAGGTGACCATTTACAGGTGCTTCTATCTGACTTTGATTTGTTACCCCCTCTCCCATATAATGGTGGGATTGCTAGTCTAGGCCAGAGGTTTCTAATCTTATTATCCCATTTTCTAAAGGAGTTTTCAAGACTAATCTTATCTCCTAGTCTATTATTAATTACTTCAATAATTGACACTTCTATTTTGTTAGTAATCAATTTCCAACCAAGCTTTTGATCTGTAAAAATTCTTTTGTTTCATTCTTTCCAAATTTCCCACACCAGTATAGAGGGAGAGATTATCCAGATATCTTTGAACAAGCTATCTTTATTTAGAAAGGGTCATGCTTTAAGGCAATCCACTAGATCAAAAGGCATAGATGAGTGCCAATTTAGGCACTTACATAACCATTTCCAATATTTCTGAGTAAATATACAATTTATGAGTAAGTGGTTGGCATCCTCTTCTTGACATTCACACAAAGGGCATCTTGAGGGGCTTGCAAAACCTAGCTTCCTTAATCTATCTGCAATTAAAATTTCTTTTGCATCATTGGCCAAAGGAAAATTCCTACCTTAGGGAGGCATGCTTTGTTCCAACATAAATTCAGAGGGATATCTAGGGTATCCATGCTATGTTCCTACACAGTTGTTTTATAACCATCCTTAACATTATATATTCAACTATTTGAACCGGCCCATATAAGTTTATCTTCTCTATTTTTTATAGTAATTACTCTATCTTTGAGGATATCTATGAGTTTTTGTCTTTCCTTATTCTCTATTGGAATATCATTTACTATTTTTCAAACTAGATCCTCTTCGGGAGAAATATAATCCTTCAAAAAAGGGCCTTTAATGTTTTTACAATTATCCATGAATCCTTGCATAAAACCTAACTTAGTGAGTGGGGTAAATCCACCCCAAGAGTCATCCCAAAAAAGAGCCTTACCCCTTTTCCAATATCCCATGTAAGTAAATTGTTAATAACTCCTCTGGATTCTATAATTAAATTCCAAATACGAGATCCTTTAACATGGGACCAAGATCTGAAAATATTAATGGGGTCTGCATTAGGGATGTATTTGTGCAAAAGGATTGTGGCCCATTTTCTATTAGATTCCTTGTATAATCTCCAAATTTGTTTGGCACCTAGTGCTTTATTCTGCCATTGTAGATTTTTTATACCTAATCCACCATGGGATATCAATTTACACAGATTTTCCCATCTAATGAGAGATAACTTTTTTTCCTCTGACAGACTTTTCCAGTAGAAATATCTAAGAAGTTTTTCTAAACTAGCTTTAACATTGACTGGAAGAGGGAGTATTGACATATGATATGTGGGAATGGCTGTCAATATAGATTTAATCATTGTAGCCCTCCCAACTTTAGTGAGCCATTTACCTTTCCAATTACCTTTTTTGGATTGGATTTTGGACAACACCTGCTACCATAACTTAGTGTTGTGTACTCACTTGTCTAGGGGGAACCCTAGGTATTTACAAGGAAACTCACCAACTTTATAACCCAAGGTATTGCAAATCTATCATGGTTTGACTGGAGAGGTATTAATGAAAAAAACTTCAGATTTATTAGGATTCACTCTTTGCCCTGATGCCTTCATATATACATCTAGAACATTTTTTAATGCTTTAGCTTCCCTATAGTTGGATGCTCCTAGAAGTATAGAGTCATCAACAAATTGCTGGTGTGTTATATTAGGGACATGTTCTATAACTTTGACTCTTGAGATTTTACCTTTGAAGTGGGCCTTAGTTATAGATCTACCTAAAGCTTTAGCCATGATTACATAAAGGAAGGGGGAGAGTGGGTCACCTTGTCTAATACCACGGGAGGTTTCAAAGAAACCTTCAGGGGTACCGTTAATTAAGAGTGAAATTTTGGGTGTAGAGATATAGCTGAAGATTAAATTAATCCATTGTTTGGAGAAACCAAATGCTGCCAAGCATTTGCATAAAAATCTCTAGTCTACTTTATCGTAAGCTTTTTGAATGTCAATTTTGATAAGCATACATGCTTCTTTGTTATATTGTGTTGAATGTACTATTTCTTGGGCTATTATGATTCCATCCAAGATTGAGCGATTAGGGACAAAGCCGGTTTGTTCTTCTGAGATAATCGATGGAAGGAAGGTTTTAAGTCTATTTGCTAAGCATTCAGAGAGGATTTTATAAATGGTGTTACAAAGGGATATGGGGCGAAAGTCCCCTGGGTTGATACAATCACTCTTCTTAGGGATAAGGGTGAAGAAGGTATTGTCGATTTCGATTAATAGTGAGCCAGAGTTTTTGGTGGCTTCCACTGCTTGCCATATATCTTCTCCCAAAAAATGCTAGCACTTTTGAAAGAGGCTTGCCTGAAAACCATCTGGTCCTTGAGCTTTTTCTGGATGTAATTGGAATAAGGATTTTTTAACTTCTTCAATGGTAAATTTACTGTTCATCCATTTGTTATCTGCATCAATAATTAATTTGGAGATAGACATGAGCATTTCATTCTGTGCTCTAAGATCAACAAAATCATGATTGTTAAAAAGAGTGTGATAGAAGTGTATGAATTGTTCAGAAATGAGTTTGTGATCATCTATAAGATTTCCATTGTTGTCTCGTATTTTGGATATTCTGTTTATACTTCTTTTGTTGTTTGTGCTATTATGAAAAAAATTTGTATTACAATCCCCTTCTTTCAACCAAGTTTCTCTGGATTTCTATTTCCAATATATTTCTTCCTTTAATAAAATCTCCGCATGTTTGGCCATAAGATCTTTTTCTCTTATATAGCTTGTTTCATTCATTCCTTGTTCTATGACTAGTTTATTTATGTAATCAATTTCATAATTGATTTTGTTGATTTGTTCAAAAGTATTATTAAATTTATCCTTGTTCCAATCCAAGATCTTGTGCTTAATAATCTTTAGTTTAGCCACTAGGTAGTACATCTTTCATCCAGAGGCTTTTATCTATTTCCACCATTGTTCTAGAAGCAACATAAATTCCTCATCTTGAAACCACATGAATTCAAATTTGAATGGTTTCTAGGAGGTTTATAGTTTCCCATAATAAAGAGTCTTACTGGAAAATGATCAAACCTTGCATTGGGGAGGACTTCTGTGCTTATATTATGATTAAAATTACTAGTATCTTTGTTAATCAAGAATCTATCTAGTCTTTTAGCAATGTGGCTGAAGCCTAATCTTCTGTTGTTCCAAGTAAATAGGCCATTATTGGTGCTAATCTCAATTAAGTTATTATCCAAGACCCATTGACTAAAATCTTTTTGTGACTGCGATATATATTGTGAGCCACCAAATTTTTCTTTACTTTCTATAATTGCATTAAAGTCTCCACCTAAGATGTGGATGTCATCAGGATTGAGAGACAGTTGATTCTGAACTTCCTGCCAAACTTTCCTCTTTTCTACATTATGGATAGGACCATATATATTGATGAGTTTAAATTTTAATTTTGTCTTTAAGCTATTAACTGTTAGTAGAAGCCAGTTATTATTTTTACAAACTACCTCAATCACTACTTTCCTAGGGTCCCATATGGCAGCTAGCCCACCAGATGCTCCTGTTGAGTGGACTATTTTGGATTTCCAAATACCTAATTTGAGACTAAACTTCAAACTTTCTTCCTTATTTAACTTAGTTTCCTGTAGTATTATTATTTCATATTCAAATGTGTTAAGATATCTTTTAATTAATCTTTGTTTGTTAGGGGCATTCAAGCCCCTAACATTCCAGCTTGTTATTTTCATTGCCCTTGGGGAAGGCTCTTCCCCTTCCCAGCATACAAGATATCAGATATTTTTTGCTGATTATCAGCATTACTAGCTAAAGTTCTCAATTTGTTAATGGATTTTATTCCTCATTTTTTCTTAGTCTTAAGGGTAATTGGATAGGAACGACCCTCCCTATTCATAGCAATACCTAGCTGTCTATCTTTATTTGTTATTCCATTCATACATTTGGGGATATCTTGCTCATCTTCTATCTGATCATTGCTCAAAAGAGTGTTCTCTGAAAGGTCATTCAGTACAAACTCTTACTGCCCCTTTTCTATATTAATAAGTGAATCTTCATGATCTATAATATCTTTTCCATAATCCTCTAGGAGATTTTCAGGGTTAGTTCCAAGTTCCTTGTTGAGGGATTCTAATTCTATAGGCATTGAGAGTGAAGCAGCATGGATTTCTCAAGGTTCTATCTCTTGTTGTTGCTCGAGCATTACCTCTAATCCATCTGCCTTTACACTTTTTCCTGACAGGATACTTTTTATTAGGAGTTCCCTTTGGAGGGCTAATTCCTCTCTATCACAAATCTCATCCACAAATAAATCCATTAATCCGCTTGTAACTTTTTTGCCTAAATATTCTAAAATTTCTTTAACCTTTCTCTCACATTTATGTTCTTCAATTTCTATATCAGACATAGTATCCTCCTCCTGATTTTTTGTACTTAATGAGCTCTCTGTTACCTTGTTTTCTATTGTTGTGCTCTGAGTGAATGCTGGTTCATTGTTGATCATGGAAACTTTACCCATTATAATATTTGACTCATTCTTTTTCTCATTGTTAATTACATTTAATAATAATTCTTGGTTATTATCTATTTTTAAATCAGTAGAGGTAGATTCAATTTCTTGAGGAACTGCTAGCATCGTATTTGTACTATTAAGATTATTAGTTGATTTGTTGTTAAACTTGGATATTCCATCATTATAACATTGTGCTAATTCCTCACTAGTTTTTATCTATACTTCCTTGAGCTCTCCTGAAATATCATCAAACATTTTTACTTCGCTTTCAATTGCTTGTACAAGTACAGAGGCTTTGTTGTGTTCTGCTTTCTTATTCTTATTCTGATCATCCTCTAAGACTCCTAAGGACTGGGTGATTAGATGGGATTCATAGAAGCTAGATTTACTACTAGTGCTGGGTGATGAAGTATCTATTATATTATGAGGGTTACTAGGCTTGGGAGGTATAGGTGAAGTGTCCTCATACTTGCCATGATTGTTTTTTATAACAAACCCTCCCTTATGCTCAAGGAAATCTACCTTAATGTCCAGATTAGCCAAATTGAAATTAGGGGTAGATTGATTTTCTATTGGACTGGTGGTGCTTGCAGGGATATCTTCCATTTCTTCTAAGAAATCTTCAACAATTGTAGGATTGACGACCACCAAGCTTGATTTACAGCATAATCTAATAGGAGGAATTGTTTTTTTATGAAGATTCATTTTGACTATAATAATTTTTTCAGCATGATTTTGCTCATTTTGAACCATCCCTATATACTTACCAATACTATTTCCTATTTTTTTGAGAGTTTCCTGCTAGGTAGACTCCAGAGGAAGGTTTTTAAGGAGAATGAATTTTTCCACCATAAAGTTAGTAAGTTTTTCAGGGTTAAAAAAGGGGGTCCAGTCAAACACTGTAAATGATATATTTTTGTACTTAGGGAAACCCTCTGATAGTATCTATTTTTTAAGTGCTTTGTTACTAAAATCTAGATAAATGAAATGTTTAGTAAGAATTGAAACAACTACCTTTTGTTGCCATTTAGATTTCAACCATATTGCTATTTCGCTAATAGAGGCCCTGACTTCGTTCCATCTACATATTATCCCAAAACCTACACATACACTCTGAATTCTTTCTATACAACCATATTTAAGTTATAGATCAATGGCTTCCATATTGGAGTATATTTGATTAGGGCGTGTAGGAACATTGTTATGCTGGATGGTGTCTGCATATTTATGAAAGTCGGTCCTTGCTGGACCAGATCTCCTATGTGGGGGGGAGTAAACATTTTCATACTTAACTAATGAGTGTTGGTGTAAATCATTAGATCTATTTATAAAAACTTTTGCCGTAGACTTATCAAAATGATTTTCTGTTAATCTATAATCTGAAACAATGGGGAGATGTTTATACTTACCATTATAACTATGATGAGTAGGCGTGTAAACCTTCATACCTTGTTGGCTCTGATTTCCAATATGGTTTACTTTCTTGATGTTAGGACACTGGGCTTCTTTAAACTTATCTGAGTTTAGCCGGATAGCATTAGGGTTATGCCTTGTGATTTTATTCTTTGAAACAGAGCTCAATAATCGCTTATGGGGTGGAGAGTAGAGGGGCTCAATCATAGAGCTAAGCTGATCAAATTTATTGTTGAGTGGCATAGTGAATGATGCCTGATGAGGAGAGCAGAATTGTGCTCGAGGCTTCTAATCATGCTGCTTAGCCCTCCTCGCATGTTGTTTATGAGACGGCAACCATAGACTATTCTGGGCAAGATCAAGCAACTCCTGTGGTGGTGCCCTAGAAGTGGAACTAGGGGAAGATTGTTGATTTTCCCTAGTGAGTTTGTTTAGAATAGATAGAGGGAACTTAATATTCCGAGCAGCATATTTGGTTTTATCAAAAAAATGTAATTGGGAATCCAAGGAAGCCATAGTAAAAATGCATGAATTCGAACCGAAGAGCAGGGCCATCTTTTCGCCAGAGTAGAGCTTAAATGACACAAGATTTTCATCATAAAATGTTATACAAATTGAATTCATCTAACTCTTGCTAAGTGTTTACAGTACAATGTTTGCATGCCAAACATGGATAAACATGATCAAATATAGAAATGATATATAAAATTGCAACTTGATATAAGATTATAATTTCTCCCTAGACTATTTCCTCAATTATCCACTATCTAACCAATGTGATCTACCTTGAGGCCCACCCCACTAGATTGAAAGACAAATGCCACTGTTAGCAAACCACGACACAAAATTAGCCTCAAACACACAACAAAAAATCATGGCATATCAATACATAATTGGAGATGTTCAATCTAATTGAACATGTAAGATGAGAGTAGCGAATATGTGGATTGGTTTTTCTTGGTTCTCCAAGACCAAGATAGGAAATTAAGAAGACTAAGTAGGTCTTGTATGCAATGGAAAATGAAAACTTAAAACAAGAACCCATTAACAACAAAGGGTCGAAGTCCTAATTCCCAAATCCAATTGCAAACCACATACTAAGCCTACTGGAACAATTTCCTTGTAAACAATGTGGATACAAGTCAACATTGTAACACCATAATATTTTAATGATAAAAGTGGTAGAGTAATTTTGCATAAAGTACTTCTTGATTTAAATGATGAATGGATTAAAGAATTTCTAGATTTTTGAAAGCTCATATAAATGGTGATGATTTGATCAAGGATCGGGATGTAACTCAATTGATTGTGGAATCAAGTCAAAGAGGTGAAGGAGATAATTAGAACTACTAAGGGAAATTTCCATTTCAAATTCATCAAAGGATAATAATGAATTTTGTTAATTAATTAAAAGGAAAAATCAATGAGGAAGTTACTAATTAGAAGAATGAGTTAACTTGGGAGGTGATAAACATTACTTTCAGTTTCGTAATTAATTATAATTTTAATCTCAAATATTAATCCAATTCTGATTTTAATAAATTTATTATAACTATTAAATATATTTAAATTAATTATAAAATTATAAATTATAAATTATAAAATTATAATTATTTAAACAATTATAAATTATAATTAATTTTAATCCTAATTACAATTTTATTTGTAATTATTTTGTAATATATAACAATAATCTTAATTTTATTTTATTGATATATTTTTTAATTATATATGATAAATAGTATTGTATATGTATAACATAGTACTATTATATTTTATATATAATAGTATAATATATATTTTATATTTTATATCGTAATAATTATTAATATTATATATGAATTATAATTATAATATAATAAATATTTTAAAACATAGTTATAATATAATAATATTAATCTAATATATGTTATTTTATGTATAAACAAAATATAATGTAATATATTAATCTTAGTCGAAGAGGTTCTCTGAATCTTCAATAAAAAAAATAATGTAATTATATTTCAGTTAGATTGAATGCTAATAATAAATTTACATGGATTTTAATATTACCCATAAGCACTCCACCTATGAGTTTTAAAATTAGACAAATCTCTGATAAATAAGCAAATAAACTTATGGTTAATGAAATCAATGGGCGGATGGGGGGAAAACTAAGTGAAATGATCATATAAGAATAGTTGTATGACTGCATAAGATGAAAGCAAAACAATGGGCCAGCTAAGGATTTATGTTTTCTGCTATGAAATATTATAAAAATGCAATGTTCTAATTTCTTAAAGTGCATGCAGTTCATGTGTCGAAATTGTGATTGCCCATATTTTACACTGGTTTCGACTCTCTGTGCCAAAAAGTGTAAGTGGTGGACTGACTGGTTTTTGTTTGGTTCGGTATTTTTTCACATTAAGATATTCAATTGCTATTCTGGTCCATCCAACAAGGGGCATAAAAAAGATGTTTGTTATCTAAGTATATGTTAATTGCTTTGAATTTTCAGGAGCTTCCCCCAGATGTGGGTGGAAGAGAGGACTGTTGGTGGGGACATGGCTGTAGAACTCAACACCATAGCATGCATCATGCTCAAATGCTAAATCATGTTTGTGACCAAACTCGAAGGTCTCAACAATAACAAATTTAGGATGCAGGATAAAAGGCTAGTTCAATGATTATGTAATGTTGGAACTTGCAATATTCTCTGAACATTCATAATTTATAGTATGGTTTAAGAGGTTTTACTCATCAGATATACTGACATCTTTATCAATCGCTGCTTATGGTATTCCTTGAATCAAAGGTATATGAATTATGTACAAAAATGTCAAATTTTAATAAGATGATATCTAATTATAAATTTTTATTTTGTAGCCAAGGCTTTCATGTATATTTTGATTGTGGAATTTAAATTAGGTAAGTGTTTATCATTTTAAGGTAATTTTAATAAGTATTTATGATATGTTTTTGATAAATAAGGAGCCGAAGCTGAGAGATATTTCATTCAAATTAAAATAATAAATACAGAATTGCCCTGAATATAAGCAATAAGTCTACAAATTGAGGAGAAACGAAGGCAACCCAAGAGATACAGTAGCAAATGCAACTAAAACAAGGCTTAAAACTTGTTTTTTAATTCAAAGTTCTCAGTTTTTTAATTCTTAGTTTTCTGCGTACTATAGCCCTGAAACTTGCATCCTAGCCGATCTAGTCACTTTCTCTCGACTTCCTCTGCTGCTTCATGTTCCTCATCCTCTGATGAGTCCTCGCTCTCCAAGCCCTCAATGTTTTCATCGCATATGAGTTTTGCAGTGTTTATACTGAGACACTTCCTTTATCCATTGGTAAAAGGTGTATCAAACTCCATTCGTCGATTTGGAGAGCTCAGATTGATTGGAGTATTCATTGCAGCTTCCCCTAGACTGTATTTTCTGAAAAAGTTCGCTTACTTAATACAAGGAAACTCTTTTTATCTATATTATTAATTGTTTTGAACTTTTCACCTACTAAATTCTTTTTCGATTGACAAATCTTCTCACACATGTAATGGTTGATTATGATACTTTTATACCACAAATCAATTTATTTCAATTGTTGAATTTTTAAAGGGGAGGGACTTAAGTTTTATTTACACCCAAACACACTGTTGATCATTTGAATTGAGATTGGAATGCATCTGAGAAATCAGTATCAAAGACTGTCCATACTCGCAAAACCAGCATCTTCCATCTCTCAAACGAAATCTGCAGCACGAGCCAAAGACTGTAGTGACTGTGCAACCTAAGGCCACAATCTCTGAAAAGACCAGCGTTTGTATATGCAACCTCTTTGTGAGCGCTGCGTTTTTATTCTGTAGGTTCTGCTTCATTTATTGAATTGTAATTTTAGTTATTTTTTTCTAATTAAAAAAAAATTTATTTACATAAAATCAAGGATAACGAGGAAGCAGGGCTAAAGTCTTGCTCTTAAAATTCTTTGTACAAGATATTATCATTTAACTTCTTTTTTATTTCTATTTCATTTCTTTTTTCTTATCCCTCTATCCTTCTCTCTTTATATTCTTATATCTTCTTTTCTTTTTATTGCAAACATTTTATGATAGAGCTTAATAGAACTTAATTATCTTCCCGATTTGTAGGTTTTGTTTTAATCATGTTTAGATTCTTATAAGTGGTTGTATAGTTGATTTAAAACTATGAACTATCCATTAAGAATTATAATACACAAAAAAATCATATCTTAATGACATAGCAATTCACCTCATGCAATCCAAAAAGTATGTAAAAAATATACGCTCAATCAAAAGATGTTATGGAACTTGCAATAAGGTTTTTGAAAGGTTTTTTTTTAAAAGATTCTTAACAGATTTTAGATCAATAGTTACAATCATTATCAAATTGATTATTGGCGAATTATTTTTTAAAGTGTATCTTACATAGGATTCACATATCTTGTGCTATGAAGTGGTAAGTGTTTTTTTCAAGGGCCATACGTTTGGCTTCCTATGTTACTATTCTTGTAAATTTTGGCTAATAAAGTAGGGCATTGAGATAATTATAAATTGAAATATTCAAAAATTCACACGTACTTTACTCATAATTTGCATATGCTTTGTAGCACACTAAGCAAAATTCCGTCAAGATTTTAATAATACCATAAAAAACATAAGGTATCTCACACTTAATTCCTGTATTGTTTACAAATGTTTGTATTGCTCTTATCACCATGTATAATATATAGTCAAATAATATGACAACTAAAAATATTTTTTTATTTTTTCTAAATTTAGAATAATATTATAATTTAATTAAAAATGTTATAATAGGAGTTATCCCATTTTTTATAGCACTTGTCTACTAAAAAAAATATTAATTAAAAACAAAAAAAACCTAACAATATAAAAGAATTGTATAAATATCTAACAATTTAAAAGCTATTTAACACATTGTAAAACGTTTTAATTATAACTTAAACTCTATTTACATATTGTTGCCATATTTTAGTTCCATTTTCTAAATTTGGCTTTGAAGTTTGATAAGGGTTTAGTGTCTGATTGTATTCTCTGAAAATAAGCCCCTTTGTTTCCCCCAAATATTGCATTCCTACATTATCCAAACCCGAAGGATATTATTCAAGTCTCAAGTTCACAAAAGTAAAGCATAAATGTGAAGGTTCAGAAAGAGTGGAACCTTGCTGTTAGGGCCTTCAGGATTAATAATTGAGAAGTGCTCCCTCTGAAATGCCAAAAACAAGCCAAGTAAAACTTTTAGTCAAGAATAGAGGCAAAGTAGTGCGATTTTCAAAAGCCAGAAGTGAAGAGAAAATGTTAAACAACTTTATTTCAAAAATTGGATGTTCAAAGTACAAAAAGGTCGGGAACCAAAGCATGGTGATAAGATTCTCAAAAATTTGAAAAGATGTTGGGGCCCACCCTTTGCGAAGCCACATGAAGATCAAGAGAAGATGATTATATAGATCCCTAATCAACGAAGGAGGAAAGATTGTTGCTTTCATTGAGCTGCCCATTTCAAAAATTGAAGTTCGAAATATGACTTCGTTGAAAAATGGAGGAAGTGTGATTCCCGAAATTCCAAAATCAAGGGGCTGCTAAGAATAAGGCCTTGACATTTGCAAAATGAAAGTCTCATTTCGGAAAAGCCGCATCATAGCTACTTCACCAACGGAATAAGAAGCAATGTATACAAACCTCTGCCTAATGGAAAGAAGAAGGTTCGGGACAAGCGGTGTTAAGGTGCTATGTTTGAAGCTAGAATTCACAGATACCTATTTTTGAAATTTGTGTCTAACGTAAGCAACCTACCATGGATCGAAACAATAAATGCATTGAACGATTTATTTGTAGGGAATGTCTTGTCTAACATTTAATGCACTTAATGACAATCAGGTGCCAGTATCTTCTTGAATTTACCTTCATTGCATGATATCTTGTGGAATAAGTCTAAGTAGAACATCATTACAGTATCAGGTGAAAAGGTAGCTTCGATCTTCGTGACACACTTCTCTGAGAAAATAGAAACTTGTATCTTGTAAAATCACAAAATGACTTTCAGATATCATGGTTATGATCACCTTAACAACATCGAAAGTGAATGGAAGGAAATCTATGATACTAAATTGAGTCATTTCGACCTGGGAGATCTTCACAAGAGAATTCTCCAAGAACCTAGACACACAATCATAGAAAAATTAATTAAGAGCCACTAATACATTTGGGGTGAAATTGCGACGGCCATTTGCGACGGCAGGCAAATGTCATGTGGTTTTGCTCTTTTTTTTTCAAATATAGCCCGACACCGTCGCAATTTGCGACGACAATACATTTGTCACTGTCGCAATTGCGACGTTGTCGGGATATAAGCGCAAAATTTAAAAGGAACGTTGTCATGTGTGTTTTGAACAGCGCCGTAACCCTCCGCGAAATCACATCAGGATATAACGGCAAACAAAATAAGAACGTTGTCATTTGTGTTTTCAACAGCGCCGTAACCCTCCGCGAAATCACATCGGGATATAAGGGCAAAAAAAACAAGAACGTTGTCATTTGTGTTTTCAACAGCGCCGTAACCCTCCGCGAAATCACAGCTACAATTTCTGAGTACGTTGGGTTTATTTTTCTTTTGTCATTATTATGTAATCTGGTATTCAGCTGTTAGGGAGCTAAAATACCCAGAAATGAGGACATATCTATGTTGAATTTATTGTTAGCGGCTTTGGTTATTTAGAAGTTTAATTTTATTTGTTCATCTTTCAAGCACAAACATTTTGTGGACCGTAACGTCTTCATTGTTTCGGGTATGCAGTGAAACAGCCCTAACTTGCAATTGCGATGTTGTTGGGATATAAGGGCAAAAAAAAAAAGGAACGTTGTCATTTGTGTTTTCAACAGCACCGTAACCCTCCGCGAAATCACATCGGGATATAAGGGCAAAAAAAACAAGAACGTTGTCATTTGTGTTTTCAACAGCGCCGAGAGAGATTCCCTCCGCAAAATCACAGCTACAATTTCTGAGTACGTTGGGTTTATTTTTCTTTTGTCATTATTATGTAATCTGGTATTCAGCTGTTAGAGAGCTAAAATACCCAGAAATGAGGACATATCTGTGTTGAATTTATTGTTAGCGGCTTTGGTTATTTAGAAGTTTAATTTTATTTGTTCATCTTTCAAGCACAAACGTTTTGTGGACTGTAATGTCTTCATTGTTTCGGGTATGCAATGAAACAGCCCTAACTTGCGACTACCTTCACGGTACTTGTGTACATTATCATGTTGTCTTTACACTGACTGTCCTCATTCAAGTGGCAATTACACAAGGGACAGTCACTGTGAGATGTCCTCATTTGTGACAAGGACAGTCACACTTAGGACATCTCATAGTGATATTCCCTTGTGTAATTTCCACTTGAATGTATTGCTATTGAACCACATTAATGCTTTTCTTCTTCAACAAATGAGGACAGTCACTGTAAAGACAACATGATAATGTACACAATTACCAAAAAATGATCTTGTTAATTGATGTAACACTTTGTCTTGCTCACTCCCTATCCTTCACTAGGGTCTCTTTAGGCCAATGTTTTGACTTGATAGGGTACTTAACTATCCCTACACTCTTTAGGTATCTCTACCCAAGATCCCACTCCTTCAACTAGTGCACACCAACAAGAAATACAACGAACTTTGCTCAATACCAATCTAGCTACTAGGACACTCCTAGTCTTGTCTTCACAAATTGAAACACATTCAACTAGAACTTTACTCCATGGAGAGGCTAGCCACTAGGACCTCTATTGGTTTCAATATTACTCCTTCACCTATACTTTTCATCAGTACTTCAATCCGGTTCATCAAACCATGCATGCCAATTGCACCCAAAAATAGGCTACTAGCAATTAGGCCTTTGTCAAGCCTTTTTGTTTATATTAAGCCACCTAAAGGGCTTAGGATTCAGATGCCCTTTATTGAGAACTCCAAGATATCTAAGGTCTTCTCCTCCTAGATTTTTTGTACACCAACTGCTACAGCCATGCCTGAAAACAAGTATTTTGACACAACTTGGACAGTCTGACTAAGAGTTTGTTTTCTTAGCAGCCAAAGAAACTCACCCAATCTTCTAATTTGACTTGGGGCTTCTTTAGATGTGTGTCTACCTCTCCATGAGATTTTAGTTGAAGCAACCAATGCATTCAACTTGTTGTAATCTTCTTGTAATGATTTGTCATCCCTAACTGTGCTCAACTGACTCACCTAGGACATCATTGCAAACATAGAAAATGAGCTTCCCAGGGCCCCTCCTTCCAAACATATAGTACATGGAGTCTCCTCACCCATTCCAAGAGCCCGTACAAAATTGACAATGGAATGATGAGCTAAGACTCCATTTGTTCAACCTGCCTGGTTCAAACCAATGATAGGGTACTTAACAAAAGAATTAACAAACTAGTTGGAATGCTTCAAAACTCAAAAAAAACACAACACAGAATAAAAAAACAACTTGTACTAACTTTTCCAATAGACACTGCGAGCTATCTAATCCATTAATCAACTGAAAACAAAGAAACAAAAAAACTCAAGAATTCACTAAAACCGTGTTACTCTACAAATCTTCTTAATTCCAAATGTTTTTCCCCCCAACCTTTTGCACAGATCGATGGAGGCCTCTTATAGTTGATCTGATGCCTAATTCAATGGTTTCATATAGTTACATAACCATCTTACTCGAAAATGCTCCCTTGCACAAATGTTGTCAATGTTGTGAATGACAACATTGACAACTTGTTACAACCTTTGGGATTTTGGTTTAAAAATTATTGTTCAAACACCATAAGACCCTAACCATGACTTAGTTAGGCTATTTAGACCTCACATAGGCCACTTCTACACTTCTTTGCCCAATTTGACCCCTAAAAGCTTCATTCCCACTTTTGCCACAATATTGGTAACTTGGGTACAAATTGGCACTTGCCTTCACAAAGGTCACACATGAGGACATCTCACAGTGATCGATTGTCCCTTGTGTAATTGCCACTTGAATGTATTGCAATTGAACCACATTAATGCTTTTCTTCTTCAACAAATGAGGACAGTCACTCTAAAGACAACATGATAATGTACACTCACTGTAAGGACAGTCACAAATGAGGACATCTCATAGTGACTGTCCCTTGTGTAATTGCCGCTTGAATGTATTGCTATTGAACCACATTAATGCTTTTCTTCTTCAAAAAATGAGGACAGTCACTCTAAAGACAACATGATAATGTACACTTACTGTAAGGATAGTCACAAATGAGGACATCTCACAGTGACTGTCCCTTGTGTAATTGCTGCTTGAATTACACAAGGGACAGTCATTGTGAGATGTCCTCATTTGTGACAAGGACAGTCACACATGAGGACATCTCACAGTGATTGTCCCTTGTGTAATTGCCACTTGAATGTATTGCTATTGAACCACATTAATGCTTTTCTTCTTCAACAAATGAGGACAGTCACTCTAAAGACAACATGATAATGTACACTCACTGTAAGGACAGTCACAAATGAGGACATCTCACAGTGACTGTCCCTTGTGTAATTTCCACTTGAATTACATAAGGGACAGTCATTGTGAGATGTCCTCATTTGTGACAAGGATAGTCACACATGAGGACATCTCACAGTGATTGTCCCTTGTGTAATTGTCACTTGAATGTATTGCTATTGAACCACATTAATGCTTTTCTTCTTCAACAAATGAGGACAGTCACTCTAAAGACAACATGATAATGTACACTCACTGTAAGGACAGTCACAAATGAGGACATGTCACAGTGACTGTCCCTTGTGTAATTGCCGCTTGAATTACACAAGGGACAGTCATTGTGAGATGTCCTCATTTGTGACAAGGACAGTCACACATGAGGACATCTCACAGTGATTGTCTATAATGTCCCCTTTTTGGCTAACTTGGAAAACAGGAACAATTACTCCACTTCTTAGACTTACTCTATCAGATACTTACAATTAAACTAAGTAATGGAGATTACTTAAGATATCAACCTCTATTTCATATTCAATCACAATATGTGTGCAAGATGATATTGATACCAATATGTTTAATAGCACTGTCGGATATAATGATATGAAATATGCTATGAATATGATGTTTCCTATCACTTATAGTGATAGTATAATGATGGTATGTCTGATATAAACAATATCGATATACAATCAATAAGTATTGCTTACAGCAATGTATTTGCTGTGTCTGATATGATGATGTAATTATGCAAATGTGTAATATCGCTATGAGTGATATGTTGCTATTTCAGATTCTGAATTATATGCTTGCAACTTCAAATATTGATGCTGTTTCTGACTATCCTTTCTATCTGTGCAATCATGGTGTTGTCTCTGATCTGCAATGATAAACTTGAAACCAAACTGCCAAAGGCAGATGCTCTATTGAGTATATCCAAATATGGATAAGTAAATAAAGTTCTAATGATGCCTTGAGTGACTGACGAGAATGCATTCTTATATTGTCTTTAACAAATGAAGAGATGCTATGAATGAGAAGTGTCTTGTTTCTTCCTCCATGTCCCTTTGTTAAGCACACCTTTCCATAATCCGACAGTTCACATAATATTATTTCATTATTTTCTGATCATAGATAACTCCCAGATTGACTCAATATCAAATCTTTTTATGAAGGTAATCTTCCCTAATTGGTAGTGCAACCAGTAGTTAACATCCATTGTGTTTGTATTAGTTTGGTCTAACTATCATTAGTATTTAGTCAATCGATATTAACTCTTGCCTTATCCCATATTGTTATGATGATATCCAATCTTTCTACTATGATATAAGTTGATATCATTTTCTGATAATTGTCCATTTATTGGTTGATTGCTGGTAATGGAGTTTGATCTTCAAATTGACTTCCATTCCTGTTAATACTTAAGGATACATTGTACTTATTATCCATGACTGATGCCTCATTCATCAATAGCTTGTGATATAATCACTGATGCTTTTGTGTTTCTACAAGATGTGGTTTATCTCAGACAATCGATAATCTTTCAATCCTTTAGTCGATATCCTCCTATGTGGTGTCTATTGATATAGATAGTAGAATTCAATCTAGTTTATGTTATTGTCATGATAACATAGGAAGTGATGGTGCATATTTGCTAGCGGGTCTTCATGTTTGATATTGCTTTATCGGATATGTCATTGTCTAAACTTGTGCAATTAATGATTATTTATAATATATGAATGGTTATCCTTCTTGCTTATCCATACATCTTCTGAAACACATAGCGACCTATCCCTTATTCATATCATGTTGATCTTGACTTCATAGTATTTGGTTCATTAATCATCCTCTCATGGTATCGATGTGTAATGACTAGTGATTGTTGTATCACTTCTTCGTTCCTCATCGTGATAGATAATGCAGATGTTTAATGTAGATGTATATCGATTACAGATATTCGATATTGCTTTAAACGTTATTATTATTATTATTATTATTAATGTTATTGTTATTATTAAATATTATAATTAATGATGTTAGTAATATTAATAATATTATAATAAATATTATTATAGTGATAACATATTGTTTTATATTGAGAGGTTTATTAATATTATTTATATATTAAAATTATTATATCAATAATTGATTTAATATTATTACTTAATATATTATTATAATATAATATATATAATTTATTAATAATTATTTATTATTAATTTATATTATAATTATAATCATAATTATATTATTTATTAATATTTTAATATTATTTAATTAACATATTACTTATTATGCTAACTATATATTATTATTATCTTTTGATAATAATTATATATTATTGTTATATACCGTTAATAATAGATTATTATATATCATCTAATCATTTTATTATTATACTAAGTTCAATATGTCACGGCTCATGACATTGTCCCTTGTGTAATTGCCACTTGAATGTATTGCTATTGAACCACATTAATGCTTTTCTTCTTCAACAAATGAGGACAGTCACTCTAAAGACAACATGATAATGTACACTCATTGTAAGGACAGTCACAAATGAGGACATCTCACAGTGACTGTCCCTTGTGTAATTGCCACTTGAATTACACAAGGGACAGTCATTGTGAGATGTCCTCATTTGTGACAAGGACAGTCACACATGAGGACATCTCACAGTGATTGTCCCTTGTGTAATTGCCACTTGAATGTATTGCTATTCAACCACATTAATGCTTTTCTTCTTCAACAAATGAGGACAGTCACTCTAAAGACACCATGATAATGTACACTCACTGTAAGGACAGTCACAAATGAGGACATCTCATAGTGACTGTCCCTTGTGTAATTGCCACTTGAATGTATTGCTATTCAGCCACATTAATGCTTTTCTTCTTCAACAAATGAGGATAGTCACTCTAAGGACAACATGATAATGTACACTCACTGTAAGTGTACATTATCATGTTGTATTACAAATGGACCTTATGTTGGTCGGGATATAAGTGCAAAAAAAAAAAGGAACGTTGTCATTTGTGTTTTCAACAGCGCCGAGAGAGATTCCCTCCGCGAAATCAAGCGGGTTATCATTTGTGTTTTGAACAAAGCGGGTTGTCATTTGTGTTTTGAACAGCACCGAGAGAGATTCCCTCCGCGAAATCAAACGGGTTGTCATTTGTGTTTTCAACAGCGCCGAGAGAGATTCCCTCCGCAAAATCACAGCTACAATTTCTGAGTACGTTGGGTTTATTTTTCTTTTGTCATTATTATTTAATCTGGTATTCAGCTGTTAGAGAGCTAAAATACCCAGAAATGAGGACATATCTGTGTTGAATTTATTGTTAGCGGCTTTGGTTATTTAGAATGCTTCCCCACAATACTTAATTACACAAGGGACAGTCACTGTGAGATGTCCTCATTTGTGACAAGGACAGTCACACATGAGGACATCTCACAGTGACTGTCCCTTGTGTAATTGCCACTTGAATGTATTGCTATTCAACCACATTTATGGGCCTGTTTGGACCACGACACACAGTAGCATCTACAGAGAAGAATATCCCAGGTGTAACAAGTTGTAAGAATATACCAACAGTTCTAAGAAGTTCCCTAGCACGTAGTAGCATCTACAGAGAAGAATATACAACATGAGGGCAGCCACTGTAAAGACAACATGATAATGTACACTCATTATATGTGTACATTATCATGTTGTCTTTACAGTGACTGACCTCATTCAAGTGGCAATTACACAAGGGACAGTCACTGTGAGATGTCCTCATTTGTGACAAGGACAGTCACACATGAGGATATCTCACAGTGACTGTCCCTTGTGTAAGCCACTTGAATGTATTGCTATTCAACCACATTTATGGGCCCGTTTGGACCACGGCACACAGTAGCATCTACAAAGAAGAATATCCCAGGTGTAACAAGTTGTAAGAATATACCAACAGTTCTAAGAAGTTCCCTAGCACATAGTAGCATCTTCTAATTGTCTATACCACTTCACAAGGTATTGTTTGCACACATTGTTTTTGGTTCTTTTGATGACCCTTGTTTTGAAATTGCTATTAGGCCTTGTAGCTTATATGTTTTGATTGCTGGAGAGCTTCTAAAGCTAAGCAAGAAGACCATTGCACGAGTTATAGCCGTGCGCTCAAGTTTGAAAATTGTATATTTTTTAATCTAATGTATATTTTAATCCTTTTGCCATGTCATGTAATATGTCTTGCCTTGTAGCTTATATGTTTTGAAATTGCTGTTAGGCCTTGTAGCTTATATGTTTTGATTGCTAGAGAGCTTCTAGAGCTAAGCAAGAAGGCCTTGTAGCTTATATGTTTTGTGTACTTTTGACAATTTTGCTTAGTCACTGAAAGTTGTAGACCGAAGTTTTCATAGCCCAATTTTTGCTTCCTGCGAAGAACGATCATGTCAGATAATATAAGTGAAGAACAAAATAGGGAGACAATCGCTAGATTGTGGTCTAACTTGAAAAGAAAAGGTGATGGAAAATGTTATTGTCCCTGCAAAATTTGTAAGGGCTTAAACCGTAGAAGATTGCTAATCAAAACAGTTAAGAGACATTGTAGGGAGAATGGTCACATTGAAGGGGGGCATGACTATCATCCACTGGTAAGTTGTTCATTATATCATTTTAACAATTTATATACATATGAAATCACTTGATGATGAGTTGAAGATCATGGTTTATTTATGTTAATCAATTTTATATAGGTTGATCTCCCCAGGGAAGTACATGATATGGAGGAACATGGGGGTGCGAATATCCAAGGTGAAGATAATGATCCCATGGAAGATGATGATCATGTGCCAGAAAACACAATTGAAGATGATGGTATAAATACATTGATCCATGACACATTTAGTCCAAGCGGATCTGATCATGATGATGATGATAGCCTTGATGTACCTCTACTTGAGAAGGCATACGAGCCCCTATACAAAGACTCCCAAACAACTCTTCTCTCTGCTGTATTGTTGTTGTTGAACTTGAAGGTTATGAATGGTTTATCCAACATAACAATGTCACGTATGTTAAGGTATGTCATATATGTCTTTATAGTTAACAAAGGGTGAATAATGTACCACTAATATTGTTTATATTAACAACTTATATTTTTTGCTGTAGATTGATAGGTGAGTTTTTGTTACCACCATCAAATATTCTACCTCGCTCATATCGAGAATTATCTGCTATTATGAAAGATATTGGAATGGAGTATCAAGCAATACATGCTTGTCCCAATGATCATATTATATATTATAAAGAACATGAATTTGCAACACAATGCCCTGTATGTCATACGAGTAGATATCGAACAGATCGAATAACAAAAAAGGTGCCTCACAAGGTTCTTCGTTACATCCCCATTATTCCACGGATGCGACAATTATTTAGGTGTACTAGCTTGGCACAATTTATGGATTACCATGCACGCAATAGAAGTCGAGATGACATTATTCGAATCCCTGCAGATGGTTCGGCATTTATGCACATAGAGGAAAAGTGGCAACACTTCAAAGAAGAACCTCGTAATCTTAGGCTTTCATTGGCAGTGGATGGTGTCAATCCATTTGGAGAGATGAGATCTGTTTGCTCGGTGTGGCCTGTTTTTGTTATCAACAATAACATTCCTCCGTGGATGTCAATAAAGAGGGAGCACATTATGTTGGCAATGATTGTTCCAGGTATTTTATCATTTGATAGTTATTAATTTACATGTACTTACAAATCTTACAGTAAAATGGTCACAATAATTATGTAATGTTACTGTTCATTCAAGTAGGTAAATATCAAGTTAAAGATATGAATGTATATATTGAGCCTCTTATTGACGAGTTGGTGGAGTTATGGAACGGTGTCACTATGTATGACGTGTCTAGACCAATAGGACAAAGACAATTTCAATTCCATGCAATACTTGTATGGACAATACATGATGCCCCAGGGCTAACACATTTTTGTGGTATGTTATAGTGAATTCAAGTTGCGCATGATAATTCTAATTATAAAAATCAACATATTTAATAATCCAATTATATCATTATCTTGTAGGTCTTCAAACAAAGGGAAAATTTGCATGTCCAGTTTGTGGTCCAAAGATGAAATCTCGTCATTCAAAAAGTTTAGGAAAGCATGTGTTTGATGAGTAAAGACACTTCCTCCACAGGAATCATAAGTATCGAAGTATGGAAAAACATCTTTTCAATGGGAAAGAAGAGACTACATCAAAGCCACGAAGAATGACACCTCGCCTATGGAAGTTGGAATATAATAGAATTAATCGTCGAGGTAATGTCGTTCCGCTTAATGGTTTATGTTTGTAATTTATATATTTCTATTGTGATTTTTGTTTACTAATTATGTAATTGATGATCGTGAAGGTCTTCAAGGCACTACTGACAACCTTCCAAAGGGACTAAAAAGCTATCCCAGACAATTTAGTAGGTTGCCCTACTACGAGGACCTACAAATTGTGCATTTGTTTGATCTTATGCATGTTGGAAAGAATATAACAGAGACATTGTGGAAAATACTGGATGGAAGGCGTGACAAAGAAAAAATTGTCAAAATTTGTAATGACATTCATGAATCCAATCATGCACTGAAGAATTTCATTCACTCAAATAGCAATAGAGATCAGATTAATATAAGTGCCCTTCCTTGGTTATTAACAGAGCAGCAAAGTGATGCCATAAAAGAAGTCATACGAAAAATTCGATTTCCCACAGGATTTGCTGGGAACATAAGCAATCTCATATCAAAGAAAAGTGAATTTGGGCCAGGGCTCAAAATGCATGATTGGCATACTTTCATCAAGGTAAGTTATGTTCTTCTGTATTTACAATATATTCATAAACTACGTGTACTATTCATTATGTTATGTTAGAAAATAATGAAATGATTGGTTTATAATTACTGTAGTACGTGCTACCTCTATCTCTCCCAGAGCACTTCAACAATAACATCAAACAAGTGATATATGATCTTGGAAAATACATGAGGTAAGCAGTAATATCTGTTCAATTTGTTGTATATATTTATTATATTCGCGATTTGTTTTTCTTGCTATGTAATCTATTGTATATTATTTTGTAAAGTCTCGTATTTATATATTTTTTGTGACTTGAATCTCTTAATGTAGGTGGTTGTCATCTAAAGAAATCCATAAAGAAGATATAAACTATTGGAAGAGAAGAATTCCTCATTTATTGTGTGAAATGCAAAAGTGTCTACCTCCAACTTTTTTCAATGCACAAGAACACTACCTCATACACCAAGTTGAGGAGATTGAATTGTGTGGACCTGCACACACTAGGTCAATGTGGATGGTTGAGAGGCACTTGAAATCTTTGAAGGCTTTGGTTCGACAAAGAGCACATCCTGAGGGTTCTATGGTAGAGGGATACATGGTATACCAGACTATGGTGTACATTACTGAATATCTTCCTAAGTTTGCTTCAAATATCCATGTAGATCGCATTTGGGATCTTGACCCTTTTAAAAAATTCAAAGGGGAGTACTTGATGGGGAAAGGTAGATTGAGGAAAGTGACAGGTAATAAATTATAAGATGTTATTGTAATAAATTATTTCTTAATCTTCAAAATAAATCGGTTGTAAGTCGTCTATTTTTTTTTTGTACAGTTGCTCGAGAGTGGGATGCACTACATTTGTATATTGCAAACAATCTTGATTGGATGACGGTATGGATTGAACGATGTCAACATTCTGGTCACACATTAACATGGGAAGGTGTATCTTCATTGGTTAAAGAAGCTCATCGTAATGGAGATTCTAATGTTACGCAAAGGGAAATAGATTTAGCATATGGTTTAAGAGATTTCCAGGTACGTACAAAATTATTAATCACCCGTATGTTTATCAACTCACGATATAATAATTTTGACATGTTTCACATATTATTGCAGGTTAAACACCACAAGGGTATGTTCTGTAATGGTCAAAAATTTCGCGTCAAAGTGTTGGATGACATGAAGAAAACTTGTGATTCTGGAATAACTGCAGTCTTTCAAGTGACTAATATTTCATCTAGAAATGACTTAGATCCTCAAGAGTCTAAAAATCAATACTATGGCATTTTGGATGATATACTTGAGTGCGACTTTAGTTCCTTCAAATTAGTACTCTTCGTTGTCAAATGGTACAGGCTACGACTTAATCCAAATGATCCTAATAGAACTGTTATTGAACATGATAATGGATTTACAATGGTTAATACAAGGTCGTTTGAGCCAGTTGGGGATGAGCCCTATGTTCTTCCAAGCCAATGTGAATAGGTATTTTACTCAGAGGTTTCACATAAACCGGGTTGGTCATTTGTTGTTAGACATGAACCGAGAGGAAGGCCGATAAAGTATAATGCGATGGAAGAAGAAGATACCGAAGAAGTAGAAGATGATGTAGATGATGATCACGATCGACAATTATTGGATGATGTTCCTGAGACAAATTTTCATGAAGAAGAAGAAGAAGATGATGCTGCTACTGATGATGATGATGAAGATGATGTTGATGTTGATGATGATGATGTTGATGATGACGACAACGACGACGACGACGACGACGATGATGATGACGACGATGACGAGGATGATGATGATGATGATGATGATGATGATGATGATGATGAGGATGATGATGATGAAATTTAAAGGTATGCCATCAATCCTTAATGTATTTAATATTCATTTCTTGATAGAAATATATTTGTCTTAAATGGTTACATAGTTTATTCATTATCTATTTAAAAGCTATAAGTGTTATAATGTGTACGTTTTAATGTTTTTAATTTTTATGTGATGCTTATGATGGATGTGATTATGATTATGATGTGATTATGCTCACGATAATTGAATTACATTTGCAGGAAATTGAACCCCTTTCAAGAGCATCCCGCACAGTCTCATGGATTGACAGGTATAAGTCAATACACCTTATAGAAAGTCTATTTAATACACTTATCAATAGTAAGATTGATGTCTTCTAAGATCTCTCCCATTTGCAGGTACCAGCAAATAGGTATTTGTCAGAAGTGTCTTCCTCGAGTGAGGGAAATATAGGAATAGAAGAGGAAAGTGAGACATGCAGTTTATCTAGAATAGGGAGATTAACTAGAGGTCAAAGGACTAGAAGGAAATTCAATAAACACATGAAATTTTTCCTTGCTCAAGGGGGGTCATGTTCTTATGATGATGAGATGAAAGGCGACATCGAGGTGCCCTTGAGGTACCAACATCTACAGAAACATTGGGTACCCAAGGAACTTCCTCCAATAAACATTGATTTTTGTGTTAATGAGAGGATATATCGCATAGCACCATCATCATTACATGGTTTGGGCCTATTTTCTATGGATGGCATAAAGGTGTCTTACAACAAAGTTTCTGAATTGATGGAGTATGTTGGACCATGTTACGATTACAAAAGTTGGATGCATATTGTTCAATATAAAAAAAGTATGCGTAGGTATGCACTCTCGGCAAATTATATACAACAGCAAGACAATAATCAAAGTAAAAGTGTGGCTATATACATTGATGGAAGGCCAAAAGCAACAGGGAATATTGCGGGTTTTATAAATAGTACACGACCTGGGTCAACTATAAAGCAACCCAATTGCATATTTGAGGCGCGCGAGGGAAATCGTGTATTCATCTGTGCGATAAAATCAATACGTGCAGGGGAAGAGCTGCTTATTGATTACAATTTGAACCGCATAGATACAAACGAGGCTACTATCATGGGGGTGGTACATACTATTAAACCAACTTCTAATCAATGACTCCAACATACCATTTAGTTATTAAATTTTTGGCTAACATTTTTATACTTGATCTTTGACACAGGGGCACAATATGGAGCAACCGCTCGAAGGTGATGGTGACGATATTCCTAGCTCATCTACACATGAGCAGGTAAAATTCATTGTAATTGTGCAAACTAGATAGAAGCAAAATGTTATTTTTTTTAATGTTATTTTCTTCATTGTTTTGGAGTAATTTTGATAATACTAATACTATTGTTGTCACAGAGGGCCGGTGGTCGGAGAGAGGGAAAGCAACCTGCAGTCCCTCAGGAGTCCCCCCTTGTGGACCCTTTTTTTATTGATTTAGCAGAGACCGATGACCCGATCGGTTCCATTAAAAAGCTGCTAAAGAAAATTGGGAAAGAACTTCTACGTTTGGTATCCATACATCCTCAGACTCAGGAAATAAAAGACAGGGCAGCTGAGTTGTTGCGCACTTCTGAAAACTTTAAAGTAAGTATTAATGAAATTTTTAATTATTACAAGAGTTCAATAATGGTTTTTATGTTATGCTCTTTTATGACATTAATTAAAATATGGATGCATTGTCTTTACAGAGTTATTTACGTAATTTTGAACCCCATTCCCATGATGAGGCCGGTATTGCAAGTGGTTCAGGTAGATCACATGTTCCATTCCCCACTTGTGTTTTCCACTGAATATATATAGGAATGATCATAATCATTGACAATACATGCTCGAACAATCTTTTTTTTTAATGCTCTAACAATCTTGTCCATGCTAGTCCACGCGTTCTATATTTATGCATGCTCTAACAATTTTATTCTTCAGCCCCTTTCCATGATGATATGACAACGCCGCCTCCATCCAGGACAGCCACAAATGTCTTGCCGACTGCCATGTCAACAACACACAGCCTAAATGCACCAACTGTTGCACCATCTACTGGTACACAAATCCCTCTTTTTCTCTTTTTTGTTATGTGTTTAAGTGTTATGTGTTTACGATGTAGATCCCTTGATTGTGTTTGTTCCATGGGTGCTCTGCACCAAATTATTTCCCTTGAAGTATTATTTCTTGGAGGCATTTGATAATGGTTTTCATTTTTTGCAATAGGAGATGCAACAAGTCCCGATGCAACATCATTTCCTGGATGTTGCCGTGTTCCTAGTACGGGAACGGTGAAGGATTGCGTATTGATCATCAGCGACGATGAAGGCGTTCCCTTAAAAGTATCCAAACTTCCAGGTACTTTAAAGTTATTATTATTCTATAGTGATATAATAGTAATTTAGTTTTTGATCACTCTTCATCGACTAATGATCCCATGATTATTTTGTAGGGAATGATATTTTTTGGTGAAAACTTGGTGACGAGTGTTTGCGGATATTCGGGCCCACCATACATACATGGTGGAACATCATATCCTAACTAAAACCCCAAACCACTATTTTGATTTCATATCATTGCTAGAATAGTTTTCCTTTTCATCAATTTCTTGAACTATATTAAAGGTAGCTTCTCTTCATTTATGAGTCTAACATGTTTTTTTTTACTTAAAAGGTGGAATAACCAAGATAAAAAGTTGAAGGATGATCTTGTACATAGTATGACCCAGCTTTTTGGACCTCGTGCATTCGAGAGAAACAAGCTCCTTGAAAGAGCTGGTTTATGTTTGAAGTATATTAGGGACCAGTACAGGAAATATTTAGAGGTTAACCCAAGGCACGAGCGTCCGCCCTGTGTTCTTGAGGCTGAGTGGCAGGGTTTGATTTTGGATGGAAAGTATAAAGCCGACATGAAAAAAGGAATTACGCCAGTAGAGAGTAGAGCAAGGTATGTGATACTTTTGAGAATGTAATTATGTACTAATTAACCTCTAAATTTTTCCTATACTGGTCTCTAACATATTTCAAACTTTTCATAGATTGCCTGACACATCAAAGGCAACAAAGGAAAGATTAGAAAAGCACGGGACACACAAGCTCGGCTCTGGTGGTTTTTCCAAACTTCAAGCACGAGTTGTAAGTATTAGTAAATGAAAACTTGCATCAATTTTTTTATATATTGCAAGGAAATTTTTTTTGATCAAACAATGCAAGTAAAATTCACCATACCAAGAAAAAATGTAGGGGTCAGAGTTCAATAGATGCCTCATAGAAGAGGACAAGAGAATTGGCTTCCAACAAGGCTATAGAGCCGTGGCTGAACGGCTACGAGCTGAAATCAATGTGCAAGGTTCAAATAATGATGCATCTGAGCCACAGGTAAATAAGCTAAATGAAATTTATTTCAAATTGAATACTTTACCAATTAGTCTATTTGATGTTAAGTTCTAATATAAAGTGAGTATATCTGTTTTAAGAAAGCAATGATAACAATGTGTAGGATATTGGAATGCAGCCTGACAATCCTTCTACACAATCTATGCATAATGAAGGTTCGCATGATGTGCATCCTAGTGGTGGAGGTATACATTTGCTATTAAAATTTTTATATGTAATTACAATTGGTGTTTGGATTAATGTAACATTTTGTATAGCAACTGTAGAGGATCGAGGGGTCGGTGCTCATGAGCATGTTGAGGTTGAGTCTAGACAAAATGATGTGGCCAGATCAGGTAATTAAAGAGCGCCACAGTTATGTTCTTTAAAATAATTAAATACTTGTAACAATTATAATTAAATATTTTAAATTTAACTCTTTTATTTGTTATTGTAGAGGACCCCCCTTTGCAGTAGCATAGGAATTTGAGATCATCAAGAACAAAGAACAAAACAACTGATGAGGGGGGTATTGATGATAACACTGATGCTCCTCTTAGAGCTTACATAGAAAAAAAAATTAGAAAGAGAAAAAAGAAATGATTGTCATCTAAATACCTTAATTGATAATGACTGAATTTTATGTCTCAATGAATTTAATTATGTGCTAATGAATGTTCATGAATTATGTGTTTATTTTCATATTGATGAATGTTGTGTGTTAACGAATCTAATGTGTTAATGAATGTTATCATGTGATATTGATTGAATGTTACATTTTATTAATAATTGAAAGAATGAATGAATGTTAGATGTTAACGGGGAATGTAGAGTGATGTTAGGGGGAGGGGGGTGGGGCCAAATGAGCTTCCACCTTCACGTGGTTGGCCCTGTTTAGTAGAGAATATTAAACTATATTCTTGAAACAAAGTGAAGCTCAATAAGATACTAAATGAGTCAAAATGGTTATCAAGGTCTTCTATCCATAAGATACTTGTAGTCAAAATGGTTATTAATAAGATACTTGTAGTCAAAATGGTTATCTAGGTCCTCTATCCATTCCATAAGTTCTTCACCATTCAAACTTCCTCCATAACAAGGAATGTGCTCTAGGTTAGTCATGAAGCCTAGCATGGACTCTCTGTCAGATAGAGCCACTATTTCAGAGCCTTTTTTGTGCATTTCCTTCAAGCACTGTACAGTGTACGGATGTGAAAGGGAGGGCAGACCAGTGTGGAAGTTAGAGTATTTATATCTTATGCTTTGAGAGTTTATTTGGTAGATTCAAGACACCTTATATCAAAGTTATTCCTTTTTCTTATCTGTTGTTCTGTCAAACCCTCATTTTTTGGGTTATTGCATTCAAATGGCCTTAACTTGCAAATAAACCATAGGATATCCTCTGTTCTTTGTAAAATGCAAGTTAAGGGGGTTTATTTTCATATTTTAAAAGCTTTGGAACAGGATACTAAGCCAGAGAATTTCAAGAGCAAGCCCTAGGTCAAGAATCTCAATGTTCTTGACTAGGAGTTGATGGATTATGCAAGATCAGAGGGTAGCGGCAAGTAAAGGACCTCAAACCTTGTTGAATCTAGATCTTTAGAGCATGGTGGACATCTTCAAACTCTGATCTTGGTTTCATGCACCCATTTTCAATGCCTTGTTTTGGAACCCACACCCAAAGGCATGCATTAGGTCTGCGGACTCAATAAGGACATTGATATGCTGGAGTGGAGTCAAGGTCTGGGAGTTGGAGGATTGTTAGAACATCAAAAAGGGTACTCAAAAAACATATAATTTCATAAGGTCCTTTGTCAAATTGAAGAGTTATTGCTGCAGAACAGGTTTTGGAGACCTACTAGAGTCACTAGGTCTATTTGGACCCGTTTGGACCACGACACACAGTAGCATCTACAGAGAAGAAGTTTGGTATGCAATGGTCTTGAAACCTCCTGAGAAATTATTGGTATGCATTTGTGTGGTGCAAAAGCTTCGTTGAAAGAGAAAAAGAAGAAAAGAATAGAAATGATTTTTTTTCTTTTTATGTCATATACTGTAACCAGCTACTTATAACTTGCAAAAATTATTATAACCATTTGAAATTGAAACTTAGTTTAATGTGAAACTGAGAACTGCTTTATTAGAGCTTTCTGTGATTTAGATTCAGACATCAAGAACATTGTTTGCCTAATATTGTGATTAATGTTTATTTATTAATATCTCATACTGACAAACAATTGATAATTGTAGGGAAAACGTCATTGGGGGTCTTTGAGGATCCACCAGAAGCCAAGGAGAAAATGTATTCAAATGCTAAAGATGGTGTAACAGTCCTTACAGCTGTTGAACCTTGCTGTGTAGATCATCTCCGATTCTCCAAGTTCAACAGTACTGTGGTATTCCTTTGGATACTTCTAATGGTAAATTTCAGACATCAAGTTCTTTTCGTATGAAACTACTACATTTGTAATCTGTAGTTTTAAACTTTTAGTTTATAAATGTTCATCAGCTTTAGTTCGTATGCTGCCATTTCAAGTATGATTAATGAAGTTACCTTTATCACAGGATGAAAGTGAGCAGTCAGCATACTAGTACGGAGCTGGCAGCATTGATACGGTGACTAGGGCATCGTTTAATGGTGGTATTGTGTTTTCCCGTATTTAGGGCATCGGCCTTTTGAAGCATTGCCTTCATCTTTCTTAAGTCTGAGTTTTAAGTTTGTTTATCTCTCTCGGCGCTGTTGAAAATACAAATGACAATGTTCTTGTTTGTTTTGCCCTTATATCCCGATGTGATTTCGCGGAGGGTTACGGCGCTGTTGAAAACACAAATGAAAACACAAATCCCTTGTGTAATTGCCACTTGAAGGAGGACAGTCACTGTAAAGACAACATGATAATGTACACTTACAGCCCGTGTACATTATCATTGTGTCTTTAGAGTGACTATCCTCATTTGTTGAAGAAGAAAAGCATTAATGTGGCTGAATAGCAATACATTCAAGTGGCAATCACACAAGGGACAGTCACTGTGAGATGTCCTCATTTGTGACTGTCCTTACAGTGAGTGTACATTATCATGTTGTCTTTAGAGTGACTGTCCTCATTTGTTGAAGAAGAAAAGCATTAATGTGGTTCAATAGCAATACATTCAAGTGGAAATTACACAAGGGACAATCGATCACTGTGAGATGTCCTCATGTGTGACTATCCTTGTCACAAATGACTATCCTTGTAAAGACAACATGATAATGTACACATACAATGAGTGTACATTATCATGTTGTCTTTACAGTGGCTGCCCTCATGTTGTATATTCTTCTCTGTAGATGCTACTATGTGCTAGGGAACTTCTTAGAACTGTTGGTATATTCTTACAACTTGTTACACCTGGGATATTCTTCTCTGTAGATGCTATTGTGTGCCGTGGTCCAAACAGGCCCATAAATGTGGTTGAATAGCAATACATTCAAGTGGCAATTACACAAGGGACAGTCACTGTGAGATGTCCTCATGTGTGACTGTCCTTGTCACAAATGAGGACATCTCACAGTGACTGTCCCTTGTGTAATTGCCACTTGAAGGAAAAAAGCATTAATGTGGTTCAATAGCAATGTATTCAAGTGGCAATTACACAAGGGATAATCACTCTGAGATTTCCTCATTTGTGACTATCCTTACAGTGAGTGTACATTATCATGTTGTCTTTACAGTGACTGTCCTCATTTGTTGAAGGAAAAAAGCATTAATGTGGTTCAATAGTGATGCAAAGTAGTCAGGGCTTTTAGAATATACAAATATACATCCTTAACTCTCATTCCACCAAGGAAGAAGGAATTCCAATGGTTGAAACGTGAGTTAAGGTCTTTACATCAGTCAAACCCTGAAAATGAGGGTTTGTAAAGAATGCACAGAAAATTTGAAATAACTTAGATATAAAACAAAGAGAATCAATCAAACCAACTTCCAAAGCATCAGATGTCACTATTACAACTTCCAGGTAAATTTTATCATCCAACCACCATCCGTACAGCCGTACAGAGTTCATTTTTCACCAGAAATGCACTAAAACAGGGTTATTTTTATTTTTTATGAAAGCAAAATGATTACAATACTGGTTCTCTGTCTGTCTTCGACCATTTGAAGCCTAAAATACGCTCTCCAAATGTTGGTTCAACCATCTAGGTTGTTAGAACAGTTTATCCAACAAATGTCAACTTTGCTAAGCAACTTTTAAAGTTGCATTACAACTTTGCAAACAACTTTGCCGAGAAGGTTAAAAATGTGTTGTGAAACTTTAGGAACCTTATTAAAGTTATTTTGGACCTTCAAACTTCTTAACAACATCTAAAAGACACCTAATAAACACTTACTATGCTCATTTCATCCAAGGACTCAAAAGATGCCCAAGGTTTATAAGTCACCAAGGGGTCTTGTGTCCAACAAGTGGACGTTTATAAGGAGATAAAATCAATCCTTAATATTTATTACAAACCAAGAAAACATCTAAAACTCCTATTCTAATTTATTGTCATTCAAAAAGACTCTGATTTGTCATTCAAAAAGACTCTGATTTGTCAATCAAAAGGACCTTTCACCAGTCAATCCTTCAAAGCTCCAAGGTGAAAATCTTATGTTCCAATTGATAGGATTTGACTCCTTGGCTTCATGGCAACTTCCTTCAATCATGGTGTCTTTGGCTTGCATTAGGGATGCCCCTGCATCAAATAGCAATGCATTCAAGTGGCAACTACACAAGGGACAGTACATGCCCATTAAAGTTGGTGTTTTGTTATCCAGCATGACAATGGAGACAACATACTCTGTGTCAATTTTACTGATCAAATTTCCCTCCGCCAGGCAAAGCAACAATCTGGGTATGATAAGGTGAAATTTTGTAGTCCTTTTGGGTATGATAACAGTTCCAGTTTCCAATAAGATGGTTCATTTTTATAATCTAGCTTCAATTTCTCTTGTGAAAATCTTTTTTTCATTTTATGGGTGGTAAAATATAATTATTATGCTAGAGGTGTGTACTTATGGATGATAATGAAACAAAATGATAAGATTTAAGACTCTTGTTTTTTTTTTAAATAGCAATTTAAGTTTCCTTCTATTATAAATTACTGTTTTTCTATTTTTTAATGTATCTTTCCAAATCTTTTATATCAATTTTATTTATGAAATATAAATATATTAATAATGTTTTAGTGTTTTTAGGATTAGTTTATATCAATTCTATGTATCATCATTCGTCATTCAATTGTCAGTATTATTAATTTAGACTATGCAATTGTAGAACTACTCGAATATGGGTTGGATGGATACTCAAGTAGGGGAACCCTCCTCAAATATCTCAAGCAGTGAACCTGGAAAAATGTGTCCTGAAGGAACCCTTTCCATCAGAGAGATAAAAGTACAAACAAGTAAAAGAAGCAGGCTCTGCAAATATGTTTTTGAGAAGAAAAATGATAGATTATTCGAGTATGGTTCATGAGGTATATCTAAAAAGACATTTTTTTTCTTATTATAATAAAAGAGGAAGTTGTGAATGTCAAAGTTGAGTGAAACAAAAATTATTTTCATCAAATTTTATTAGGCTTGCTTTTGGGAATAGTTTCTTACAATATTGCTATTAAGATTTTTATTGTGTAGTTTTTAGATTAGGTTTATAAAATTATATTTCATGAGTAGTGATTCATATTAATCAATTAACGATACTTTTGGAAGGTATTTTCAATGTGTCAAATTTTGATATTTTTACAAGAATTAGATTGTGTAATTTTTTTAATTAAAGTCATTGACTCATATTTCATAAATAATAGTTCTCATGAATCCATCTCTTATAAGATTGAATAGTCTATTTAGGAAGTATTTATGATAGTATGTCAAATTATGATATTACTATTACCATTAGATTGCATGGCTTTGAAGTCAACCTCGTTGACCCATATTCTTCTCTGTAGATGCTACTATGTGCTAGGGAACTTCTTAGAACTGTTGGTATATTCTTACAACTTGTTACACCTGGGATATTCTTCTCTGTAGATGCTACTATGTGCCGCGGTCCAAACGGGCCCATAAATGTGGTTGAATAGCAATACATTCAAGTGGCAATTACACAAGGGACAGTCACTGTGAGATGTCCTCATGTGTGACTGTCCTTGTCACAAATGAGGACATCTCACAGTGACTGTCCCTTGTGTAATTTCCACTTGAATGAGGACAGTCACTGTAAAGACAACATGATAATGTACACTTACAGCCCGTGTACATTATCATGTTGTCTTTAGAGTGACTATCCTCATTTGTTGAAGAAGAAAAGCATTAATGTGGCTGAATAGCAATACATTCAAGTGGCAATCACACAAGGGATAGTCACTGTGAGATGTCCTCATTTGTGACTGTCCTTACAGTGAGTGTACATTATCATGTTGTCTTTAGAGTGACTGTCCTCATTTGTTGAAGAAGAAAAGCATTAATGTCATTCAATAGCAATACATTCAAGTGGCAATTACACAAGGGACAATCGATCGCTGTGAGATGTCCTCATGTGTGACTATCCTTGTCACAAATGAGGACATCTCACAATGACTGTCCCTTGTGTAATTCAAGTGGCAATTACACAAGGGACAGTCACTGTGAGATGTCCTCATTTGTGACTGTCCTTACAATGAGTGTACATTATCATGTTGTCTTTAGAGTGACTGTCCTCATTTGTTGAAGAAGAAAAGCATTAATGTGGTTCAATAGCAATACATTCAAGTGGCAATTACACAAGGGACAATCGATCACTATGAGATGTCCTCATGTGTGACTATCCTTGTCACAAATGAGGACATCTCACAATGACTGTCCCTTCTGTAATTGCCACTTGAATGAGGACAGTCACTGTAAAGACAACATGATAATGTACACATACAATGAGTGTACATTATCATGTTGTCTTTACAGTGGCTGCCCTCATGTTGTATATTCTTCTCTGTAAATGCTACTATGTGCTAGGTAACTTCTTAGAACTGTTGGTATATTCTTACAACTTGTTACACCTGGGATATTCTTCTCTGTAGATGCTACTGTGTGTCGTGGTCCAAACGGGCCCATAAATGTGGTTGAATAGCAATACATTCAAGTGGCAATTACACAAGGGACAGTCACTGTGAGATGTCCTCATGTGTGACTGTCCTTGTCACAAATGAGGACATCTCACAGTGACTGTCCCTTGTGTAATTAAGTATTGTGGGGAAGCATTCTAAATAACCAAAGCCGCTAACAATAAATTCAACACAGATATGTCCTCATTTCTGGGTATTTTAGCTCTCTAACAACTGAATACCAGATTAAATAATAATGACAAAAGAAAAATAAACCCAACGTACTCAGAAATTGTAGCTGTGATTTTGCGGAGGGAATCTCTCTCGGCGCTGTTGAAAACACAAATGACAACCCGCTTGATTTCGCGGAGGGAATCTCTCTCGGTGCTGTTCAAAACACAAATGACAACCCGCTTTGTTCAAAACACAAATGATAACCCGCTTGATTTCGCGGAGGGAATCTCTCTCGGCGCTGTTGAAAACACAAATGACAACGTTCCTTTTTTTTTTTGCACTTATATCCCGACCAACATAAGGTCCATTTGTAATACAACATGATAATGTACACTTACAGTGAGTGTACATTATCATGTTGTCCTTAGAGTGACTATCCTCATTTGTTGAAGAAGAAAAGCATTAATGTGGCTGAATAGCAATACATTCAAGTGGTAATTACACAAGGGACAGTCACTATGAGATGTCCTCATTTGTGACTGTCCTTACAGTGAGTGTACATTATCATGGTGTCTTTAGAGTGACTATCCTCATTTGTTGAAGAAGAAAAGCATTAATGTGGTTGAATAGCAATACATTCAAGTGGCAATTACACAAGGGACAATCACTGTGAGATGTCCTCATGTGTGACTGTCCTTGTCACAAATGAGGACATCTCACAATGACTGTCCCTTGTGTAATTCAAGTGGCAATTACACAAGGGACAGTCACTGTGAGATGTCCTCATTTGTGACTGTCCTTACAGTGAGTGTACATTATCATGTTGTCTTTAGAGTGACTGTCCTCATTTGTTGAAGAAGAAAAGCATTAATGTGGTTCAATAGCAATACATTCAAGTGGCAATTACACAAGGGACAATCGATCACTGTGAGATGTCCTCATGTGTGACTATCCTTGTCACAAATGAGGACATCTCACAATGACTGTCCCTTCTGTAATTGCCACTTGAATGAGGACAGTCACTATAAAGACAACATGATAATGTACACATACAATGAGTGTACATTATCATGTTGTCTTTACAGTGGCTGCCCTCATGTTGTATATTCTTCTCTGTAGATGCTACTATGTGCTAGGGAACTTCTTAGAACTGTTGGTATATTCTTACAACTTGTTACACCTGGGATATTCTTCTCTGTAGATGCTACTGTGTGCTGGGGTCCAAACGGGCCCATAAATGTGGTTGAATAGCAATACATTCAAGTGGCAATTACACAAGGGACAGTCACTGTGAGATGTCCTCATGTGTGACTATCCTTGTCACAAATGAGGACATCTCACAGTGACTGTCCCTTGTGTAATTGCCACTTGAATGAGGACAGTCACTGTAAAGACAACATGATAATGTACACAAGTACCGTGAAGGTAGTTGCAAGTTACGGCTGTTTCATTGCATACCCAAAACAATGAAGATGTTACGGTCCACAAAACATTTGTGCTTGAAAGATGAACAAATAAAATTAAACTTCTAAATAACCAGAGCCGCTAACAATAAATTCAACACAGATATGTCCTCATTTCTGGGTATTTTAGCTCTGTAACAGCTGAATACCAGATTACATAATAATGACAAAAGAAAAATAAACCCAACGTACTCAGAAATTGTAGCTGTGATTTCACGGAGGGAATCTCTATCGGCACTGTTGAAAATACAAATGACAACGTTTCTCTACATTATCATGTTGCCTTTACAGTGACTGTCCCTTCTGTAATTGCCACTTGAAGGAGGACAGTCATTGTAAAGACAACATGATAATGTACACTTACAGCCCGTGTACATTATCATGTTGTCTTTAGAGTGACTATCCTCATTTGTTGAAGAAGAAAAGCATTAATGTGGCTGAATAGAAATACATTCAAGTGGCAATCACACAAGGGACAGTCACTGTGAGATGTCCTCATTTGTGACTGTCCTTACAGTGAGTGTACATTATCATGTTGTCTTTAGAGTGACTGTCCTCATTTGTTGAAGAAGAAAAGCATTAATGTGGTTCAATAGCAATACATTCAAGTGGCAATCACACAAGGGACAATCGATCACTGTGAGATGTCCTCATGTGTGACTATCCTTGTCACAAATGAGGACATCTCACAATGACTGTCCCTTGTGTAATTCAAGTGGCAATTACACAAGGGACAGTCACTGTGAGATGTCCTCATTTGTGACTGTCCTTACAATGAGTGTACATTATCATGTTGTCTTTAGAGTGACTGTCCTCATTTGTTGAAGAAGAAAAGCATTAATGTGGTTCAATAGCAATACATTCAAGTGGCAATTACACAAGGGACAATCGATCACTGTGAGATGTCCTCATGTGTGACTATCCTTGTCACAAATGAGGACATCTCACAATGACTGTCCCTTCTGTAATTGCCACTTGAATGAGGACAGTCACTGTAAAGACAACATGATAATGTACACATACAATGAGTGTACATTATCATGTTGTCTTTACAGTGGCTGCCCTCATGTTGTATATTCTTCTCTGTAGATGCTACTATGTGCTAGGGAACTTCTTAGAACTGTTGGTATATTCTTACAACTTGTTACACCTGGGATATTCTTCTCTGGAGATGCTACTGTGTGCTGGGGTCCAAACGGGCCCATAAATGTGGTTGAATAGCAATACATTCAAGTGGCAATTACACAAGGGACAGTCACTGTGAGATGTCCTCGTGTGACTGTCCTTGTCACAAATGAGGACATCTCACAGTGACTGTCCCTTGTGTAATTGCCACTTGAATGAGGACAGTCACTGTAAAGACAACATGATAATGTACACAAGTACCGTGAAGGTAGTTGCAAGTTACGGCTGTTTCATTGCATACCCGAAACAATGAAGATGTTACGGTCCATAAAATGTTTGTGCTTGAAAGATGAACAAATAAAATTAAACTTCTAAATAACCAGAGCCGCTAACAATAAATTCAACACAGATATGTCCTCATTTCTGGGTATTTTAGCTCTGTAACAGCTGAATACCAGATTACATAATAATGGAAAAAGAAAAATAAACCCAACGTACTCAGAAATTGTAGCTGTGATTTCACGGAGGGAATCTCTCTCGGCACTGTTGAGAATACAAATGACAACGTTTCTCTACATTATCATGTTGCCTTTACAGTGACTGTCCCTTGTGTAATTGCCACTTGAAGGAGGACAGTCACTGTAAAGACAACATGATAATGTACACTTATAGCCCGTGTACATTATCATGTTGTCTTTAGAGTGACTATCCTCATTTGTTGAAGAAGAAAAGCATTAATGTGGCTGAATAGCAATACATTCAAGTGGCAATTACACAAGGGACAGTCACTGTGAGATGTCGTCATTTGTGACTATCCTTACAGTGAGTGTACATTATCCTGTTGTCTTTAAAGTGGCTTTCCTCATTTGTTGAAGGAAAAAAGCATTAATGTGGTTCATTAGCAATGTATTCCCAGCATCTGTACCTGCATCTCTCTTATATACTACAAGTTACTTGCCATCAGAAATTGCAGTTCCCTCACGTGACATTGATGGTGAAGTGTTCTTTTCAAAACCATCATCTGTGGTTACCAATGCTCCTGTTTTAGGCAATAAGTTTGTTGCATTCCATGAGCCATTGGTCAAGTTTCTTCTACGAGCTTCTGATGCCTCAAAATCTAAGCAGCGCCTACGCATGCCTCGTTGTGGTTGATTATCATTCTGTACATGAATTATAATGAGTAATCAATTTTGGGCCTTGGAATCTTGTATGTAACATGCACAGGCATTTCATGGCTAAATGAATCTATTTAAAAGCATCAACTTTTCTTACATGATGCTGGATACATAAGTAGAACAAGCGTATATCAAATTGGAAGCAATCAGAACTCCACAATGACATATTATTTAGAGTACTCTTCAGTTTAAGTAATAATGCATATATTGACACTGTAAAGACAACATGATAATGTACACTCACTGTAAAGAAAACATGATAATGTACACTCACTGTAAGGACAGTCACAAATGAGGACATCTCACAGTGACTGTCCCTAGTGTAATTGCCACTTGAATGTATTGCTATTCAGCCACATTAATGCTTTTCTTCTTCAACAAATGAGGATAGTCACTGTAAAGACAACATGATAATGTACACTCACAGTGAGTGTACATTATCATGTTGTCTTTACAGTGACTATCCTCATTTGTTGAAGAAGAAAAGCATTAATGTGGCTGAATAGCAATACATTCAAGTGGCAATTACACTAGGGACAGTCACTGTGAGATGTCCTCATTTGTGACTGTCCTTACAGTGAGTGTACATTATCATGTTGTCTTTACAGTGGCTGTCCTCATTTGTTGAAAGAAAAAAGCATTAATGTGGTTCATTAGCAATGTATTAAATTAATTTTTTTTTTTTAATCCACCCACGGGCGTCGCAATTGCGACGGAAACCCGTCGCAATGCGATGCAGGCACCTGTCGCAATTGCTTGGGAGGTCCGTCGCGATTGCGACGGCCCTCCGAAGCCATGCGACGGGGGGGCGACGGCCATGCCGCTTCTTAAATCTTAGTCACATTGCGACAGATATGTGTCGCAATTGCGACGGCTACCCATAGACGTCGCAATTTGCGACTAAAAAATAGCGACGTCTATGGGTGTTGCTATTGCGACACATAGCTGTCGCAATTGCGACACATAGCCGTCGCAAAATGACCCCAAATGTATTAGTGAGCAGACTCATGGAAGTGGTCGGATTCCCTGTCATTATACAATCTCCAGAACTAATCAGGGAATGCATTGCCCATTTTGATCCAAGTACCAAACAGATAAAAATGGCCAATGAAGAGGTTCTCATCACTCTAGATAGAACCACAATCCAGAACTTTTTTCATCTCCCTGTGAGTGAAGAATTTACAAATTGGGATTTTTCTCTTTCAATGATAGAAAAACAAAGTGGAGGACTATAATGTCAAATGAATTGTTTGAGATGGCGAGGTCCAGCAAAACTAAGCTCCCCAAAACTATTTATGGTTCCAATTTGAAAAGAGAGTTGGCCAACATGTTGGTGTTGTTACATAGAATAAGAGGCACTGAAGAGGCTCTAAATTGAGATGAATGGGTGTTCTTTGTGGTACAGACTATGTGTGCCAATGAAAGGTACATAGATTGGGTAGAGCTATTCACTGACAAACTAGGATTTTCGATCACCAGTGCTAAGGTTAACAATTGCTTTTTCATTTTATCTTATATCATTTATGCCCTAGCATGCACACGACACTGGCCCGGTCTGAGAATGTCAAAGATTTCATTGATGACATACAAATGTATGATTTTCATCCTTGTTTGCAGCTACATAGAAGCTATGTAGAATTCAAGAGGGTAAATGATACATTTATCATGAAATTGACCTATGAATTGCAAGTGTGCCAAGAGCAGAGTTTATCTCCGGAAGCAATTGAGGTAATTTCTAAGTATGGTAGCTATTTCATTCAATTCCCAACTTTTACGTACTTTTGAATTGGTGCATTTCATGATTTCCCTCACAAGCTACCTAGATATCCAAATAACAAGATGGTTCTGATCAAATTGTGTCAGAAAATACTTGAAGTGAATAAAAGGCACAGTGAAAGACACAAAGTCAGGATCCATTTTCTTATCACATTAGGGGTGTATTCATGCTCCTCTACTTCAAATGTTGCAAACATAGTCAAGGTTGTGACAACGTGATAATCATTCCAACAATACGCATCTCTGGGGACTCGATATAATCCCAGTGGCTTTGTCAAAGATAATCTGCAATAGGGTTATCCTTTCATCATGCGCCAGCCTTAGAATATTTTTGGGCAAATTACAAAGATGATTTTGAAATGAGAGAACGGTCTTGGTTGAGGCTCACCATAGACCAAAATAAACTCTATGAAGTGAATTTAAATGTTGATGGCCTAGTAGATGATGGGTCTGAGTTACTCGACCCACACTACTTAAAGAAGATTAAAGGAACCCCAATAAATCCCCCCAATTAAAATATCCCAAAAATAGATGATTTTGAAGTTTGCATGTCTTTGATAATGAGGATAACTCATAATTGGGTTGAGTGGAAGGAAACTGTGAAGAGAAAAGGAAGCTCCATGCCCATGGCATCAAATCCAATGTAGATTCAATCTCTTATACCTATTGTTACCATTCCTATAGGTCTGGGTGAACCCACAATAGTGGGTTACACTTTTTTGCCTGAACGGACACTAAACTCTACATTATAAAAAAAAAATTCAGATTCAAATGCATATTGTTGTTAAACCAATTGAAATCAAAAGAAGAAGTAAAATAGATTCTTTTAGGATTTTCTATCTAGATTCCATATATATTTTTTATTTTTATTTTTGAATTGATTTGAATGGTTTTTCTTTCTCCCACGAAAATTGGTATGTTGTTGAAAACGTCATTTTCAAAGAGTTACATTGTTTTCATAGAGCATAACTTTTTTTCTAAAATAGATATCAATGTGCTTCTTTCAAATTTAGTTTTTAAATATCTATACAAAGGGCATGCAATTGGTTTGATGACATTATCATGATTATTACATATTTTATTAACTTTTGAAGTTGACTAAACCATAATTTTGACATACATTAACTACATAGCTTATAACTTGTGTATTTGTCCAATTTCATTTTTATCTTTTTTGATAGAAATAACTTCAATACCTAGGGCATAAATATTTTTTAGAATTTTTTTTCTCTCATTTACTATTTTTCCATAAGAATCAAACATAGAGGTAGACATACGATGAAATATCTATGTTTAGAAAAACTAAAAATACAAAGTCATAATAAACTTAATATATACTAACTTTTTAATCATTGGAAATATTTATCTCAGTAGTACCTTACTACATAGATAGGTTTGTCAAATGGATTCATTTGATCTGCCAAAAGATAAAATCGAAGTGATTTTTTGTCAGCATTTTAATAGGTGCAAAGGAGAATCCATTGTAGGTGTGAATGATGAGTATAGAAGTTATATCAAATTTTTATTTATTTAATAGGTTTTGAGCTAACCATTTGTAATTAATTCCTACAAATGGAACCTCTCAAGGCTTAAATAATAATATTTTATTAAAAATGTGTTATTTTAGCAAAAATCAAAATGTCTAAAAAAGTGTAACCCACTATTCTGGGGTCACTCATCCATCAACACCTACATCTTCTTAAGTTGCTGGAGGCGATGACGGACCCCTAGAAAAAAAGAGTAAGAGCCTAAGCCTACCTATGGAGAAGGGTCCCTTCCATATGTAGACCTAACAGAAGGTGAGGAGCCTAAAGAAGAAGAAGCCCCAGAGAAAGGAAAAATTTCACAAGGGGAACTCCACAATATGCAGTAGGAAGCTTCATATCAGAACAAGAGGAGGAGCAAGAGGATTTCCCAATGGATTCCCAGGTACCTCAAGCTTCAGCCTCTTCTAGTTTTGTTTTTCCCAAAGTTTCCAAATTTCCTTTCGTTTCTGCTCAGAAAGGCACTCCTCCTGTTGTAAGGAAATTGTTGATTAGAGAGTCTTGAGTCTCCCTCAAAGGTTTTATCCACCCCTTCCTAGTTAGAACAATCTATTGAGAAAAAGAGGAAGAGGGAAGAAAATATCAATGCCCCCTCAGATTATGATTGATGAGATTTTTAAAAGATCTCCTCCCCAGAAAAAGAAGAAATCCTCGATCCTTGCAGCCTTAGGAAAAGATCAAGAGACAGGGCATGTGGTCATGGAAATAGTCCAAACTAAATCTACTAACAAGATGACTCAATTGAGCACATCTAACTTCACAATGGCCAGGATAGACATTGGAGCTCCTAGGCACAAAAAGACAATTCAGATGTTGGAATTTTCCCACTAGTAGGTGAAAGAAAAATTGGATAAAGATAAACAAGAAAAGGACAGATTGAAGGCAATTGTGTCTCAACTTTATGACTATCTTAGGAATGTTCTTATGCCCCAGTCATCTCAACAAACAACTTCTTCTTCTATCCTAGATCCAACGTCAAATGAGAACCAAGCCCTAATTCCCTAGTTACAGGAAGATAGACATATGGGTAGGATTGGTAGGGATTAGATAGAATATCTTAAGGTCTGGGCATTATTCCTAACTGAATGTGTCGGTTCCTTTAATAAAATTTTATTGCAAATGAATGATAGTGTAAAGAATGACATCATAATCATCAAAAAAGAGGAAGCCACTTATGAAAAGTTATTTTCAATGCTCAAAGATGTTATGGATATGAAAGTGGAAAATGCAGTCAAGTTGGGACTATTACAATCACCTAATGAGACATTGCAAAAATGGATGTTTTCTATAAATTTAAAGTGGAAGTGTGTGACCAATACCCTTAAGCATCTAAGAGAAATAATTAGTATCCTATAGGAAGACATTCAGAGAACTAAAAAGTATTTCACCAATTTGGGGTGTGATTCACACCAAGGAAAGGGAGAAGATGTCTTTGATATCAACAATAGGGACGAAGCTTATAGGAGCATATCAATAGAATAACCAGACCCGTTGTATATCAGAGAACAAAAATTCAAAAGCTTACTCAAATTGATGCCTTGCTATCCAGAATCAACCATGAAATATAAGATTATGAAGAGAAACTAGAAGATATGCAGGAAAACCATCTCTATTGGACTACCAAAAATGATAATGTAACAATGTTAGATGATGAAGATATAACCTATGTCATTGAATCTCTTCAATGACATAAATCCATCCAAGAAGCTCGTACATATTCATTAAATGAAAAAAGGAGAAGTAAAAGCTTCTTAGCTTAAGCATACTTGCTTTTCTATTGTTATTATTCCACACTTTGACACTTGTCCTAATTATGTTAGTTTAATTTCAAGATGTTGTTATGTAATTGCATGGGTAGGTGAATAGACTATATTTATCTCTGTTGAACATATTTCAAGGATCAAAAATTTTAATACAATTTCCCCTATTGCTGTGACAACTGTGTGAGACTTGAAATTATTTTGGGATTGTTGTTCATAGATAGAATTTGATTTACCATTGAATGCATGAATGTATGGGGAGTGAAGCAAATTGATTATAGATATCAGACTGTGTTTCTTTTGGATCTATGATTATAAGGTGATTTGTGAGTCATTATTTGTTCCCTTTGTTGTCATGTTCATGTTGTTTGGTAGAATTATACTCTTTTAATAATCAAACTGTGTATGTCATATTTATGGTTGTCGATGTGTATGTACAGAAACTGAATGGTGATTTAAAATGTGTTTTTTTTTCTCATGGTTGTGGGTAATTAGGCATAGTATTGAGTTTATTTTGAATTATAATTTCACATTGTATCGTAGATATATCATGGTGATGAATGTCCATTAGGTGCCTCTTATGCTCTCTGGTTAAGAGAATACCCCCTTTTCAAATGGTTTAGATTTTTATTCATTGCATATCTACATTAGGGAGTTGTACCTCTCAATTCAGAGATCATATTGTCTAACAATTTGTTCAACTGTTGCTAATAGAAAGGCCTTCAATGAGGGTTTGAGTCAATATTATAAAAGGGGCTAATCTGCTAACTAACAAATGTTAATCTAAATGATTAAGTTCCCCCAACTTTACTTTCATTTTCCAAGTTAAATATCCAAAAAATAAATATGCATATTATAAATTAATTTCCCTATTTTTCCTTGTGCATATAGACCATTTAGTTACCAACATTAAAATTCACATTCTCAATCCAAAAAATAATTAATTTATAATCGAAAATATATTTAATTTTTAAATTTTAAATTTTAATATATGTTCACATTATAATTTAATTAAAAACACATAAATATTCTAACAATTTGAAATAAAGCCATCATATCTCAAAACACTTTAATAAGAACTAATAGTTACAACTCAATCTATATTTACTTGATAACTTGAATAATTAGAATTAAACATTTTGCAAGCTTTCTTTCGAGTTTAAATTTAAATATCCATAAAAGACAATATCTTAGTCAGTTTACCAGCATAGATTTTGTTTTCCAATAAAGACTAATAATTGCAACATAATCTTTGTTTACTGGTTAATGTAAATTAACATGCTTAATTTTCTATAACTTTTCTTTTATTTTCTAATTTAAAAGTTATATAAAATAAACATCTTTGTCTTTGTAAGCTAATTTCTCCACTTATTCTCTTGCATGCAAGAAAATTCATTCATCATTTATGAGTGTAGACTTTTTTCACCTAAAAATAGGAGACAAAATAAATTTGATGTACAGTAGGCAAAAGATGATGTTTGTATCTATTGCATATCAACTTCCTCAAAAATTTTTGTTTTTTTCTTCTTGATCATTAACTAGCACATCTCTGTCTATTTCCAAGCGTAGATTTTTGTTCACAAAAAAGAAAGAGAGAAAATAAAATTGGTGTGCATTAATCAAAGGATGGATAGGTTTCTATCTGTTGTAAATCAACTTCTCTCCCATTTTCTTCTTGATGAATAAGATACTCTTCCTACACATGTTAAAAGAGATTTACCCTTCATTGATTACATGGACTTTCATCTAAGGATACATCATAAGATTATTTTGGAAAAGAAACAATATAGTAAGATAGCTCATGATCTTCTTGCACAAGGAGTTTGGAAAGATCTATATGAGGAGTTTTCAGAGGTCAATAATCATCCTATAGGTGAATAAAATTTGAAACTAGGCATAGAAGGTCAGACTGAAAAGGAGGCAACGAATGAAGAAAAATTTACTACATAAGTTACAAGGTATCCTGAAAAGAGCAAGAATCATATGAGGAAAGATCATATTTGTTTCACTTGTCAGTAATGTTGGTCACTTCATCATATATGTGGAGTTAATAAGGAAAGGGAACTATTGTAGCCAAGTAGTGTTGAAAACATCCAAATAAATGTTCCTACAAAATTTGAAGATCGCTCAACTCAAGGAATGAGTATGATTGAGTCTGAGGATGTCTCAAAGAAGTGCTCAAATCTTCATATGATGATGTTAGATATAGGAAGCATTGAGAAGGGGGGAGGGGAAGAGTGAATTAGTGCAAACAAGTAATGAATAAATTCAACCACTAATTTGATTATGCTTTTAAACAACTTCCAAATAATAAAACATGGAAGTGTAACTATGCAATAGAAGTAAAACAATTAAAGCATCCACAAAGAAGAACACATAACACCACTATTTTATCAAGGAAACCCTTGTAAGAGAGAGAAAACCATGGTGGGGATGACACCCACGAATATCTTCACTGTAGTAAAAAAATTTGCCCTGTTAGGAGCTTACAATACCCTGTTAAGGGTTCACCCTATTAGAAGTGATTAGTACCTTGTTAGAAGTACCAAAAGATCTGTTGGGTTCTACCTCACAAGAGGATTTAGAACTCCAGTTAAGAAGTCACCCTATTAAATAATTTATACAAAAAGACCTGTTAAATTCCATCTTGTTAAAGGATTTAACTTGTTAACTAATCAAGTTAGCATTCAACAATGAACTCAAATAACTGATCAAGAAATGGCACTACTTTCCTATCAGATCTACTCTAATCTCTGAACTCTGGCGCACTATACTGCCTCTATCTCTAATCACAACACCCAAACTCACGATCGCAACACTAAATCATGTGATTTAGTTCACCTTTATATTGTTTGTATTTAGTTGGTTAAGCCTTGAAAAACATTTTACAAGTTGGTCCACAATATTGACCTAACATATGGAAAATCATGCTAATCATACCTAACATGTCAGCCCAAAATGTATTTCCCAAAATATATTGATATGTCATTCCAAAAATCAACTACCTCATTCATCTAATCATCAAGAACCAATCAGTAGCAGACCTAGTTTACACTTATCATATCACCAAAATATTAACTCACCCAAAATATTGAGTTAACATTTGTAGTTGTAGAATTGTAGCTATCTAGCCTTGGTAAACCACTAGGAACAATCACACCTCCCTGTTAAAATATTGTGTGTTCATGTTTAATAATCGACTAACAATGTTATTGAATCAACTAATGATGAAACGGTCACTAGCATATATGTATTGTGACTGGAAGTCACATATACGTATCGTGACTGGCATTTATGAACAGTCATGATACCATAGGACTGTTCATATATGACAGTCACGATAGTATCGTGACTGTCTTAGTCTTTCTTCATGTCGTCGGTTGCTATGCGAACAATCATGTCATCAGTTGTAAACGTAGGGAATTAAACATTAATCTTATGGTTATCATTTGTTAATGCGAACAGTCATGGCTTATCATATATGATAAGTCATGACTATTCATATTGACATCCTTAGATTCAATATATATAGTTATTTCATTTTGTAGAATCAATGAATAACCAAGGCAATTGTATTCTACTGCATACTTCAGTATATATATATCTTATCTCCTGATTTATAATTCCTTAACATGGTATCTCCTTATCTCCGTATACATATACCGGGTCAGAAATCAATAGAAATAAGCAAAGATGTTAAATTTGAAGAAAACTTCCTATCTACAGAAAATGAAGATAATATTTCTATAGATTTTGATAAAGAGATCTCAATTGAGAATGAGAGGGAGGATAACAATTCAAACATGGATTTAGCACCTATAAATAATGAAGAAACAATCCCTGGCTTTGAACCTTCTTTCTATGATAATGAAAATAGTAAAAAGAGACCATTATGGGCTAGAAAAATGCTTGAGGAGAATAATGTGGAACCAGCACAAATTTTCAGAGAAAACAAAACAACTAGAACTCAAAAATGTTACACTACTCTTCTAACTAAACTCTCAGAATCTGACCCTGTTAGTGTTGAGAAAGCCTTATTAGATCAAGCCTGGAAGGAAGCAATGGTTGAAGAATATCAGTCCATTCTAAAAAATGATGTATGGGATATTGTTCCCAGACCTAACCATAAGTCAATTGTATCATCAAAATGGTTATTCAAAATCAAATATGCACCAGATGGGAGTATTGATAAACACAAAGCTTAGTTTGTTGCAAGAGGTTTCTCATAGAAGGTAGGCATTGACTATGAGGAAACTTTTGCTCCAGTAATAAGATACACATCTATCAAAACCATACTTGCCATTGCAGCCTCTAAAGGATGGAAATTACATTAGATGGATGTTAAGACAACATTTCTAAATGGTAAAATTGAGGAAGAAGTTTACATTGAACAACCGGAAGGATTCTTCACTCATAACAAAGATAAATATGTTTGCAAGTTAAAGAAAGCACTCTATGGACTTAAGTAGGCTCCCAGAGCATGGTACGAAAGAATCAATCATTACTTGAGCAAATTAGGGTACTCTAAGAATACTGCAGACCCTAATATATACTTCAAAAATGAAAAAGGTGACATGATAATTCTAGTTCTCTATGTTGATGACTTACTCATTACAAGAGAAGACTGTCTTATTGATAAATGTAAAAAGGATCTAGTAGCTGAATTTGACATGAAGGATATGGGCCTACTTCACTACTTCTTAGGTCTTGAAGTTATTCAAAAGAAAGATCACATTCTTCTAAGTCAAAAGAAGTACATCTCTAACATTCTGAACAGATTTGGTATGATAGATTATAAACCTTTAGCTACACCCATGGAGACAAACCTTCACAAGTTAAAAGATGAAGCAGAAAATTTAGAACTTGTAGAAAATTTTGAACTTTATAGACAAATAGTTGGATCTCTCATGTTTTTGGTAAACACACTTCCTAAAATTTTCTATGCTACCAATGTACTAAGCCACTTCATGTTTGAACCCAAGCAGATACACCTAATGGATGCCAAACACATTTTGAGATATCTAAAAGGAACAAGTGAACTTGGGCTAAAATATGACAAGACTAAAATCCAACTTCAAGGTTATTTAGATTGGGCAGGAAGTTCCTCAGATCATAAGAGTACCACGGGAGTTTTCTTCAGTTTGGGTTCTGCGGTAATTTCTTGGTTTAGTCAGAAACAATCAGCAATTGCTCTAAGTTCAACAAAGGTTGAATACATGGTTGCATCCATGGGAGCTCGAGAAGTAGTATGGTTAAGAAAATTACTTTTTGACCTATTTGGTAAATCTTTAGTACCCACTATTATTCATTGTGATAATCAGAGTTGTATCAAGCTCTCAGTAAATCCTATTTTTCACAATCGGTCAAAACACATAGAGATCCCATATCACTATGTGAGAGATATGGTAGACAAGAAGATCATTAAACTGGTATATATCAGTACTGAAGAACAATATGCAGATATCTTTACTAAACCTCTTGCAAAAGTAAAGACAAATTTCTTCAGAAGGAAAATTGGTTTGATCAAAATCTGAATATAATTATTAATGTACATTTTTATTCATGAATATAATATTGAAATATTTCAAAATTGTGAAGATGACGATCTTTTATGTATATAGGTTACTATATCAAGGTGACGATCTTGACTATAGTAACCAGGCTTTAAGATCGACTCCCGTAAGGGTTTGTCTCAGATGGGACCGGACATCTTGTTGCTTATGTTATTACTTGTTGGGTAATAAAGTTGCTAGGATCGACTCCCGAAAAGGGTTTGTCCCGGATAGGACCGGACATCTTAACATTTACATTATTACTATGTAATAACTCATCATGATCGACATTTTTTAAGTGTCTTGGATTGGGCCAGATATCATGATATGAAAAGTTCTACAAATTCTATTAAACTCTCTCTCAAGAGGGAGTGTTAAAATATTGTGTGTTCATGTTTAATAATCGACTAACAATGTTATTGAATCGACTAATGATGAAATGGTCACTAGCATATATGTATTGTGACTGGAAGTCACGTATAAATATCGTGACTGGCATATATGAACAGTCACGATACCATAGGACTGTTCATATATGATAGTCATGATAGTATTGTGACTATCTTAGTCTTTCTTCATGCCGTCGGTTGCTATGCGAACAATCATTTCGTCAGTTGTAAATGCAGGGAATTAAACATTAATCTTATGGTTATCATTCGTTAATGCGAACAGTCATGGCTTATCATATATGATAAGTCATGACTGTTCATATTGACATCCTTAGATTTAATATATATAGTTATTGCATTTTGTAGAATCAATGAATAACCAAGGCAATTGTATTCTACTACATACTTCAGTGTATATATATATATATATATATATATATATATATATATATATATATATATATATATATATATATATATATATATATATATATATATATATATATATATATATATCTATATATATATATATATATATATATATATATATATATATATATATATATATATATATATATATATATCTATATATATATATATATATATATATATATATATATCTTATCTCATGATTTATAATTCCTTAACACTCCCAACATATTATCTATCTCTATTGCCACACAAAACATTCTATGTTACTGCCTTCCTACTTACTAGTCAAAACACTTAGCTTATTATTCGTTTACCTATTCATCTAGTCGATTGGTGTCTGCAAACTATTCATCAAATCTAATAGACACGATAGATTTTAACTCAATGACAAACTCCTAAACATCAACATTGTAACTTAACACCAAAATCCATCATAATGCAAGCAGAAGAGATGCATGATAATGAAGACATTGATACCCAGGCTAAAGAGTTATTTTGTTGTCATTAGTTTTCTCAAAGTCATATTGCATTATCAAAGTTAGTTGGTAAAGAAAATAAGTTAGTCGGTAAAGGAAGAGACAATTTTGCTAAGGACAAATGAGAGACAGACACCGAGGAGTGCATGATAGTTATAGAGTTGGAGAGCATGATAGTTACAGAGCTGAGAGAACATGTTACAGAGAAAGCAAAAAATGTTTTTCTAAGTAACATAGGTCAACCTGACAAATTATGATAGATACATTGAATCTGAACACTAAGCATAAAATGTTTTACAGATTTCAAGAAGATTGTTTGGTAAAACATTGGAAATGTAAAGAAATATGATTATGCATGATTACAAGGTAAGATCCACCTTGGAAATTAAATGGAATATATACATTGGAGATGTAACCAATGCTACCATTGTTTAAGGAGAAGAATCTAGAACATTTCCACTGCTTCTAGATCAAGTATATAAAGAACATATTGTGAAGAATAGAAGAGCTAGAGAGAGGTTGATGCAGAATTAGAGAAAAATGCAAAACTAATGTGATGGTGATGTGAACCTACCAAGTAACATAACAATTAGAGAAGAACTATGAAGGTGAATCAAATTTGAGGCTACCGAGTATAGAAGTTGAATTGCTATTAAAATATATTGAATTACAGAATGAGGTAAAGATATTATTGAGCATATTGAGTCTAAACAAGCATTTGTTGATGCACTAATATAGACAGATTTTATACTAAGTTATATTGTATTCAGAGTTGTAAACTCCCTTTACCGGTTAGGCCCTAATAGGTCTTATTTTGTAAATACTTTAACATGGTAAATCTCTTAGATTAAAGATTGTAAAATCCTTTAGCAAGGTAGACTGTATAAGTCTTTTTGTACTCCTAACATGGTAAGCTATCATAAGTAGTTAAATTTTGTAGCCCTAACTGATAAACCTTTTTATTTCAGTAGTGAAGGATTGTGGGTACCATCCCCACCACAAATTTTCCCTTTGACCAAGGGTTTCTACGAGACCAAAAATCATTGTGTTATGTGTTATGTTTTCAATTTTTTATTCATATGTTTGATAATGTTTTATGCAAAGTTTTCAATTCATTAAATAGTCAGAATAGTTGATAAAAGTTTTTGTAGTGATTCACCCCTCCCCTCTCAGCACTTAACTTTCCATTATTAATCCAATAATTGGTATCAGAGCTTGGACTCTTGAGATAAAGGTTTAACCGCCTGAGAGTGAAAAGATCATAGCCATGGAAAGTTATAAGCAAGCTAAGCAAATTGATAATCTTGAGTTTGAATTGGAAAATGCACATGAGATGATTGATGATCTAAAAGGAAATTGGGAGAGTCATTGAGGGTAAGAAAGCATTTATCTGATGAGTTGAGTCTACACAAGAACATGTTGAGATACTTGAGACATCAAATGAAGGGAGTTTAAATAATGAATCTAAAACATCCATTGCAGAACTGATGGAAAAGAATAAAGCACTCACCGAGTAGTTGAATCTGATGAAGAAAGATCAAGAGGCACAAGGCATTAGAATGGGTGAAATACTTGAATCAAAGAGATAAGTAGAAGATGAAAAATAATGGCTTAGAGGTCATAGACAACTGAGAGATACAACTGGACTTGGGTTTACTAAAAACAATAGTACCAAGAAGGGAGAGTCCTCAAACCAAGAAGCCAACCGAGATATTGCTACCCCACCGAAGATAAAGAAGCCAATTTGTTATTGTGGGAAGCCTAGTCATACAACTAATGTTTGCAAGAGAAAAAGAAGTAAACCACCAAGCATTCCTAAATTTGATGGTTATTGTTATAATTTCAATAAGTATGGACATCAAGCATCTGAGTGTAGATCAAGGATTGTTAACAATACAAGGAAGCCAAAATTCAATTGTTATAATTTTAAAGGGGAGATGTAAGTGAATAATAAAGTACACTTTATATTACAAAGTATTTATTAAAAAATTGAAATGGATCTTAAAAGTTATCAAATTCTCCCTATGAGTTAAAGATAGAAAATTTTCACTATCCATGAACTATTGTTGTTATGCTTCCAAGCAAGATTGTGAGAAATCTTTTTACATCAATGTTTGAGATCATACTCCATGATCCATCATTGGGATGAGAGAGTTTAAGAATGCAAAAAGATACAAGAATGCAGACCAATTCCCTATAAAAAGAAGAGGGTGGGTACAAAGGACATGCAAACCAAGAGAAAAGAAACAAAAAGAAAAGAAGAGAACATTGAAAAAATTTAATTTTCAAAACAACAAAGGACAACCAACAACCAAAAGACATCAATAAAAACAACACCCAACAAAAATAAACACAAGGAAATAAAAGATATGTGTGTGTGTGTGTGTGTGTGTGTGTAAAAGTACAAACCTATGTCACAATTTTATAAAGGAAAATGACGACAACATGCAAAGTCAGAAAAGTGGCATTTGTGTTTAGAATTTGAAGATGATGTAAACTAATGAAATGTGTAAAATTTGATGAAGTTCATACTTATAATTTTTTTAAAAAAAATTGAACAAAAATTGACATAGTTTTTAAATTTTTTAAGTCCATTTTTTATTGCTGAAATATGCTGAAAATCTAGGTTCTAGTTCCCACCAAAAAACTATATGCAAATAATCTTGTTTTGATCTGGTTTCATAATATGTTTTAGATGACATGTATAGCTAGTGCATAAAAAAAGAAAAATTGGATTTTGGTATATATTTTGTCTGTTATAACTATCCAAAGTCGGTGTTATCCGAAATTAACACTTTTTGGTTCCCACCAAGTTTTCCCTATCAAATCTACACCATTAAAAAAAAATGATATATTCTTGAAGAGGACTCTCTCCTCTAGTGTTAAATATTAAATTTAAATTTTCTGACATGATTTGTTATTTTTATTTTTTTCGAACGAGCGTGTTCTTAAATGTTAAAATACCTACTTGAAGTATTTTCAACTTATAATATATTGTATGAAATCAAAACATAATAAAATTTACATTCAACCATAATCTTGACTCCAAGCTCTACAAAATAGTATTTTTAGATTTTACAGAAAGTTAAATTTTGACATAGAATTCAGATCCAGAAGTGAGAACTTCTGAGAGTCGTATTTTTTTGCTTATTTGGTTGCCACATGGGATGCCACTTAGATAGGTTCAGCCAAACCAATTCTGGCCGAAATAGGTTCGGCTGAACCTATTGGCAACCAAACACGATCACATGGATGACCAAGGCCCTCAAATCTCATATTTTAATATACAGTTTTTTGAATTAAATTAAATACGAAAATTATAAAATCTGACCAGCATTAAATGGTTTTTTATAGTATTTTAATAGTTTCTAATTTATGTTTTGCTATTGCATGTCAAGTCCATATTTCCTTGTTTATGGTGTTGCATGCATTAAAACCCTAGGTTGCTTAGTTTTCTTTATTAAAAGGATTTTGGTCAGTATTCGATATATAGGTTTATAGATTTTGGCTTTGAGGTTGAATTGGAGGATTGCGAAAGCTTTGCGAAATTTCAGGGTTGTTGGATTGTTCTTTGTGGTTTCTGTCGAGTGGTGGTTTAAGGTAGGGTTTGAAAACCTTTTTTACAATTCTTCTTTGGAAAAGATTGTCTTCATTGTGTCTTCTAGATAGGTTGATGATTTTAGAGTGATTGTATATTTCTTTCATTGTTCTTGAGAAAATTTGCAAGATTAGATTGTTGTGGTTTTGTGAATGATAAGTATGTATATATTTTGGTTGCTTATGAGCATAAGCTTTTATAGAAATATGTGAGTTTTTCCAATTAGGGTATTCTATCAATTTGATTATTTGAACTCTTGCTTAGTTTCTATCCTTACATGCCTTCAAGAAACCCAATTTGTTTAGCTTTGCATGCTTTTAAGTCCATTTTTTCCTACCAAAAAACTTGAAGTCCATTTTTTTATTGGAATATTAAATATAACGATATTTAATTATTAAGTATTAATTAAATATCTTTGTTTAATTAAAAGACTTAATTAAAAGTTTAGTTTGGAATAAAAGGGGTTAATTAATTATTAAATTTAAAGATGAGATTATAGACATAAATTGATTTATTTAATATTTAATTATCATGCATAATTATTAAAGTGCTAAAATATTAATTGATTAATTAAACATTAGTATGCAATTTAAGTTGCACATTTAGTTTTATAAAAATTGAATTAGAAATTTGAATTAAAGTTAAGTTAGGAATTGTTAACTGGAAAAATGCATATAATTACAATTATAATTAATTAAATATACAAAAAAGAAAAATTAATAATTAAATGCAAATGAATTTAAGTGATTTTCATGTTGAGTTCTAATTTATGTTTGGGTATTGCATGACAAGTCCTAATTTCAATATTTTCAAGTTAAGTGATTCTTTTATATTTTTCAGAGGGGAGTTTACTTTGTTTATGATGTTGCATGCATTAAAACCCTAGGTTGCTTAGTTTTCTTTATTAACTAGAAAAGTGCATATAATTATAATTATAATTAATTAAATATGCAAAAAAAGAAAATTAATAATTAAATACAAATGGAGTTAAGTAATTTTCATGTTGAGTTCTAATTTATGTTTGGGTATTGCATGTCAAGTCCCGATTTCAGTATTTTCAAGTTAAGTGATTCTTTTATATTTTTCAGAGGGGAGTTTACCTTGTTTATGATGTTGCATGCATTAAAACCCTAGGTTTCTTAGTTTTCTTTATTAATTGGAAAAATGCATATAATTATAATTTTATAATTAATTAAATATGCAAAAAAGGAAAATTAATAATTAAATGCAAATGGAGTTAAGTGATTTTCATGTTGAGTTCTAATTTATGTTTGGGTATTGCATGTCAAGCCTTGATTTTAGTATTTTCAAGTTAAGTGATTCTTTTATATTTTTCAGAGGGGAGTTTACCTTGTTTATGATGTTGCATGCATTAAAACCCTAGGTTGTAGGTGAATTGAAGCTCTCAATTTGAACAATTTTTGTAGGTGAATTGAAGCTCTCAAACTGAACAGTTTTTGCAATGGGGAATAAAATGAATAGAACAAAAAATTATGATTGAATAAAGGATGACAAAATGAAAGGTCATACAAAATGTAATCAAGATCAACTTGTTGAAGTTTAGGAAGAGCCTATTGATATTCAAGAAGATGCAATTCAAGTAGGAGAACAAATTGGTAGTTCTGAAGGTGGAAATATATCTTTTGGCATGGGCAATTTGATGGAGATGAATGAGGATTCACTTTTCAGTCAAATTTCATCTAAACAAATGTTATCTGAAAGTACAATTAAAACGCATTGCAAACAAATTTGGGATGAATATTTTAAAAATAAAAGTATGGTTGGAAGAGCTCAGGAAAAAAGAAATGACTCCTATTTTGGAGTTGTTGGGTGTTGATAACAAGAAAAACTTAGGAGACAATGTAAATCGAACAATAGTTGAAAATTTGCAAGATGCATTGAACAACATTAATAACTCAAGTTGGGGAGTCGATTTAAGTGCTTCACGTAGAGCGTTGATGACTACTTTATATATTAGGAGGTTGACACAGAGAAAACAAGTACATGCAATTTCTGATTTACTGAATGTATCTAAAAGAACTATTCAAAGATATATCAGGAAGAGAAATATGTTAGATGAAAACTGTTAGAAAGTAAAGTCCACCAAGATAACTGAGAGGGGGGAGTGAATCAGTTATCTGATAATTATAACCTTTATCAACTTCAACATCATTTAACCATATAAGAAATGTAATCAACAACCATAGAAAGATATCATACACAATAACACAATGACACAAGATATGTTGACTAGGGAACCTCTTGATCAAAGAATCAACCCCGGTGGGAATGATACCCACAAAAGATGCACTAATATGAATATTCCTTGTGAAAGGATGGACTCTATTAGGAGTCTTATGAAATAAATTCAATACATATGAGTCCCTGTTAGGAGACTTTGAATCCCTGCTAAAAGATTCTAACTCTGTTAGGAGTTATGGAAGACAAAAGGACCCACTGCCCAAACAGCTTCAACGGCAAGATCACTGAACACACTGTCCAACTGATCTCTAGATTATTCAATAGAATAATGTCAAATTATTACTGATCTCAACAATATGTTACCTCTTCTCTGACTGTGCCAAACCGCACTCACTGTTACACTAGATCTCTGATTCAAATCTTTGTACCTCCCATACCTTCTTTCCACAAATTCACTTTCACAATTTCATTCACTCTTACATTTCTTCTTACAACAAGGAAAACATTCCTTCCTTTATACCACACTCAAGTAATTACAAATGAGTCGGCATCCAAATTACAAAATAAAATTTTTTACACGTTACATCAAAATTACACAAAATTGTCAGCTTCCAATTAGAATAACTCTTCACTCGTGTGACCTCAAAGTTTGCGCTATCATCCACATCACTATCAATATGTCTTTAACTTCTCTCTAACTACGCAAAAGTAGATTCCATCCTGATTAGGAGATATCATCTGATTTCCACAAATTGCTACTCAGGAACACTGCCTGAATACTGCTTCCACTGAAATACTCATAACTTCCATGAATAAATGAATTACTATCTACACTCTTAACCATGAACATATAACATATCATAGAGTAAATCCTTAACATCACATAGCTTGATCTCTAATATCCCATGTGCACTAATCCAAACACTATCTGCTCCTCTGCAACTCTCAGTAGATCACTACGTTGACATCAATGACAATCACAGTCATGAATGCAACAAAAACTACTATAGAATGGCTGATAATACTCCCATAGGATATATTTAGCATTCATTCCTAACAATCTCCCCCATTGGCATTGATGGAAACATAGATGTAAAACATCCAATGTTCCATAAATCCAACACTGCAACACTACTGCTCTGAAAAATACTTCAAGTCCTCTTCATCAATCAAATCTTGCTTCATTTTCCTATTTAGTTCTCTCCAATAGATGGTACAAATGGTTTTTCATGTACACTTCTCCCCCATTAACATCAATGATAGAAATTTCATCATTATGTCAACAACAACTCTAATGTCAAAAGACACTGTTCAAAAAATACATTCACTAGAGGCCTCATAACTCATCTCAGATACACATACTCCCCCATAGAGGAAGTACCAACATCCAGTCTAGAAGAAAGGTAAGTCTCATATACCACTAGATGGATGCAACAATCTACATCACTTCTCAAAATTAGGCTGGAGCATAACCCTGAGCATACCTCTCAGATACTCAAATGTATCCTTAGGCAAAGGTTTTGTAAATATATCTGCAATCTACTCCTTTGTGCTTATGTACTCAAGTCTAACTTATTTCTCAAAAAAATTATCTCTTACTACATGATACTTAATCTATATATGCTTTGTCTTATAATGTAATACAGGGTTCTTAGACATACTAACTATACTGGTGTTATCACAATGTATAACAATAGGCTCAACAAATTTTATTCCAATATCCTTCAGCATCTACTTCATCCAAATTATCTAGTTACAATTGTTTGCTGCTGCTACATATTCTTCTTCTCATGTGCTCTGTGAAATGCAATTCTGCTTCTTTCTTAACCAAGAAACCAATCTTCCTCCAAGGAAAAATACTCCACCACTGGTGCTCTTTTCATCATCAACACTTCCTCCCCAATCAGCATTTGTATATGCACATAGGGTAAAATCATCAGATTTTTCATACCACAATCCATAGTCCATTGTGCCTCTTAAATATCTCAGTATCCTCTTTACTGCTGCATAATGTGATTTTCTAGGTTCAGCTTGAAATCTTGCTACAATTCCAACTAAATGTGCTATATCAGGTCTTATATGTGTCAAGCACTACAAACCTCCAATCATAGATCTGTACTTCTTCTGTTCAACTACAGGAGTCTCATCTGTGCTAGATAGCTTATGTCCAATTACCATAGGTGTTCCAATTGGTTTACAGTTCTCCATTCCAAATCTCTTTAACAAATCATTCAAGTACTTTGTCTGACTTACAAAGATACCATCACTGTTCTGTGTTATTTTTAATCCCAAAAAGTATTTCATTTCACCAATCATACTCATTTCAAATTCAGTCTTCATTTCATCTACAAATTTATCATTGGCTTCATCTTCTCCTCCAAAAATAATGTCATCAAAAAAAAAAAACTACAATCAACAAACCATTTTCAATTTCTTTTGTGTATAGGTTGCTATCAGCTATTCCTTTTGTAAATCCCAATTTTATCAAATACTTGTCCAATCTTGCATACCAAGTTCTAGGTGCTTGCTTTAGTCCATATAAAGCTTTCTTCAGTTTACATACCATGTCTCATTCTTGAGTTAAAGGAAAACCTTTAGGTTGCTCAATGTTGACTTTACATCCATCTGATATACTTTGAACTTCTTGTAAGCTACATAGGCCAAAAACAATCTTACTGCTTCAATTCTTGCTACTGGTGCAAAATTTTCTTCATAGTCAATTCCTTCTTGCTATGACTATCCTTTACATACCAATCTTGATTTGTTTCTTACTACTTCTCCTTGTTCATTCATCTTGTTGCTGAATACCCATTTAGTTCCAATAATTTTCTTATCTTTAGGTCTAGGGACCAATTCCCATGTCTTGTTCTTTTCAATTTGATCTAGTTCTTCTTTCATAGCTTTAATCCAATGTTCATCTTCACAAGATTCACTAGTAGATTTAGGTTCAATTTGAGAAATCAAACATAACTGTTCTTGTACCTTATTTCGAGTTAGAACTCCTCTATCTATGCTTCCAATAATCTACTCAACAGGATGATTCCTTGATAAATTCTTGTTAGGTGTCATTGTCTCAAATCTCACATCAGATGTCGGTTCTTCAATGATCTCATTGTGGATTTCATTCAAAAAATCACTGTTAGTTTCATAGAATAATTCAGTAGTCTCAATTTTAGGTCTACGATGAGTTCCTTCATCTAATTCATAATCAAGCATTCTTTCCTAAATTTTGAACTTTTCATCAACTTTAACATTTATGCTCTCAACAATAGTCTTAGTTCTCTTATTGTAACATATATAGGCTTTTCTCTTCAAAGAATATCCAAGAAATATACCTTCATCACTTATAGGATCAAACTTTCCAATATCATTATCTCTCTTTATATAACATTTGCTTCCAAAAATTCTAAAATACTTAATTGATGGTGCATGTCCAAGCCATAATTCATAGGGTGTATTGTCTGTGTCTGCTCTAATTTGTACTATGTTCATTGTATATACTGTTGTGTTAACTACTTCTCTTCAAAATATCTTTGCCAAGTCATTTTCATATAACATAGCTCTTGTTACTTTAGTTACTGATCTATTTCTTCTTTCTGCAATACCATTTTGTTCAGGTGTCCTAGGGGTTGAAAATTGTCTCTTAATACTATTCACTTCACAAAAGGTGTTAAATTCTCTAGAAGTCAATTATCCACCTCTATCAGATCTCAAACACTTAATCTTCATTCCATATTCATTCTCAACTTTATTCTTAATGATCTTAAACTTATCAAATGCTTCAGACTTTTCTTTAAGAAATGCAATCCACATCATTCTTGTAAAATCCTCAACAAGAATCATAAAGTACGTTTCTCCATAGAATCCTCTAGTCCTTGTGGGACTGCTTAAGTCTATATGAAAAATCTCCAACTTCTCTATAGATGTAAACTTCTTACTGGGAAATGAACTTCTCTTCTATTTAGCCATCACACAATCTTTGCAAATCATGTTAGTAGGCTTCATAATTTTAAGCAAATCTCTTACTGCAAGTGTAGTACTCACTTTCACAATATTATCAAAGTTTATATGACAAAATCTTCTGTGCCATAACCAACTATTATAAATCTTAGTAATCAAACATGTAATTTCAGTAGGATTCAACTGAAATACATTACCTCTTGTTCTAGATCCAGTACCAGTCAAATTTCCATCTTTGTCTTTTATCACACAAGTTTTCTCAGTAAACCAAACTTGATATCCCTTATCAAATAACTGTCCAACACTCAAAAGATTATGTTTCAAACCATCCACAAAGTAAACATCATCTGTATTAGTCTTTCCATCAAGAGTAATAGATCATATACCTTTAATCAGACAAGGTGCATTGTTTCCAACTCTAACAACTACTCCATCATAATTGTTAAACTTTATGAACTTTCTCATGTCTCCAGTCATATGATGTGAACAACCATTGTCTATAATCCAATTAGCTTTCTTTTCAACTTGAGAAACTAGGGCTTTTTCTTCCTTAACCTCTATTTCAGGATTTTCTTCTTTAATTGTTACAAATCCTATATCATCATTATTCTCAGTATCACTTTCACTTAAGGTTCTCTCTATACTAGCTTCAAGTTCTTCATCATTTGCATAATAACATTCCTTAGGTCTTCTAGGCTTAAAATTGTTTATGTACTTTTTAACTCTCTTAGGACATTTAGATGCAAAATGACCATATTCTTGACATGTCCAACATTTAAAAAAAAATTTACCGTCTAGTTATCTCTTCACAAGCAAGGCAATACCTTCTTCAATCTTCCTATCTTCTTCATTTCTAGATTTGTTGCTGCCACCATAATTTTCGCTCACACTGATGCTTCTTGACAAAGTAGGGTGAATACTAAGAGCACTGAATGTTGTCTCCATTCTAGGCAAGTCTCCTAATAACCTCAAGTTCATTTCTGCTTCTTCCAATCTTCGAAGAAGAGTCTCTCTAGTAAAGTTCAAAGTACAAGATATGACTTGTTCAATCATCTGTGTTGTCTATTTAAATGTAGGAGTCAATGTCCTCAGAATTTTCCATATCACTTTATTCTCTGTCTTTGTTCCTCCATAATATTTTATACCTGCAATAATTTCTAACATTCTACCAATATAGCTTCTAACAGATTCATCTTCCATCATTCGTATATCTTCAAATGCACATATCCAATTATGTAATTTGACTCTCTTTACATGTTCATCACCTTCAAAAGTAGAGTGTAAAGCTATCCAAATTTCATGAGATGTTTTAAATAATATTTTACCTGACTGTACTCATTCTCTGGAAGGGCTAACAAAAGTACTTCTCTGGCAAGTATGTTACACATGAATATATCTCTCTCATCATTAGTACATGTTTCAATATTCTCTTCATTAATGATAGTCTTCTCATTCTTAGTAATCAACCAATAACCTGGTCCTAAACATAGTAGATGTGTCTTCATCTTTTCTTTCTAGCTGTCAAAATTCACTCCATCAAACTTAGGGCTTTCTTTCCTGAAATTTTTCATGGATCTCCTTAAGCTATTAAACTTTTCTTTCAAGAACCTACTGCTCTGATACCAATTGTTAGAAAGTAAAGTCCACCAAGATAGCTGAGAGGGGGGGGTGAATCGGTTATCTGATAATGATAACCTTTATCAACTTCAACAACATTTAACCATATAAGCAATGTATTCAACAACCATAAAAAGATATTCATACACAATAACACGATGACACAAGATATGTTGACTAGGGAACCTCTTGATCAAAGAGTAAACCCTGGTGGGAATGATGCCCACAAAAGATGCACTAATATGAATATTCCTTGTTAAAGGATAGACTCTGTTAGGAGTCTTATTAAATATATTCAGTAGATATGAGTCCTTTTTAGGAGACTTTGAATCCTTGTTAAAATATTCTAACTCTGTTAGGAGTTATGGAAGACAGAAGGACCCACTGCCCAAATAGCTTCAATGGCAAGATCACTGAACACACTGTCCAACTGATCTCTAGATTATTCAATAGAATAATATCAAATTATTACTAATCTCAATAATATGTTACCTCTTCTCTAACTGTGCCAAACCGCACTCACTACTACACCAGATCTCTAATTCAAATCTCTATACCTCGCATACCTTCTTTCCAAAAATTCACTTTCACAATTTCATTCACTCTTACATTTCTTCTTACAACAAGGAAAACATTCCTTCCTTTATACCACACTCAAGTAATTACAAATGAGCCAGTATCCAAATTATAAAATAAATGTTTCTACACATTACATCAAAATTACACAAAACTGTCAGCTTCCAATTAGAATAACTCTTCACTCATGCGACCTCGAAGTTTGCATTGTCACCCACATCACTATCAATATGTCTTCAACTACTCTCTAACTATGCAAAACCATATTCCATCCCGATTAGGAGATGTCATCCAATTTCCAAAAACCGCTACTCAGGAACACTGCCTGAATACTGCTTCCACTGAAATGCTCATAACTTCCATGAATAAATGAATTATTGTTTGCACTCTTAACCATGAACATATAACATATCATAGAGTAAATCCTCAACATTGCATAGCTTAATCTCTAATATCCCATGTGCGCTAATCCAAATATTGTCTGCTCCTCTGCAACTCTCAGTAGATCATTGTGTTACATCAATGAAAATCATAGTCATGAATGCAACAACAACTGCTACAGAATGGCTGCTAATAATCCCATAGGATATATTCAACATTCATTCCTAACAAAAACATTGAAAAGAATTGGGTAAATATTTGTACGCTTCCTTAAAAAGATAAAATTTATGAAGATGCAAAAAAATTGGTCATTGAATATTGGACCACTCACTCTCATGTTTCTTCTAATAGAAGAGATACAATACATATGAAAGATGAAGAGATTGGTATGAAAATTGCACATCCAAAATATTTATAGATACAACACAAAGTGAATTATTTGAAGCATTCAAGCAAGAATTTTCAAATGTGAAAATATGTCAAAGAATGTTTGAGAGGTTGTACCCTTTCTTTGTATGCATAAATAAGGTATGTGAAACTTGTTGTTGTCAAAATCATGTTGATTTTCATCTATACTTGTAATCGTATAAAAAAGTTATGGCAGTTCTTGATTCAAATATGGTCATCTCTGGAAGTACGACACAATTTGTGAAGTCTATTTTATGTGATAAATTAGAAGATTTAGATGAGTTCAAAGTACAATGTATAAAGAATGCATGCAATGAATGTGGAGATTTGCATAAATTTCTATTGCAAATTGAGAATATTAATGTTTCAACACCACTTTTGTGGAAAACATTTGAATATGAGACATATCGAACAAAGACTAGAGATGAATCCAACAAAATTGTATTGAAGGAGAGTGAATTGCCCTACCTTGATTTTATGACCAGATTTCATACTCTAATTTATCCACATATCCAGCATTGTCACGATGGAAAGGTAAATAGTTTCGTGATTCCAAAGATTGTTTTCCACCTGGTCGTATTATTTCAATTGTAGATTTCTCTGAGAACTATACATTTTCCCTTCAAACAATGCTTCAAGCTCAATATTATCATTCTGAGCAGGTTGCAATATTTGTGCAAGTGACCTATAGACATGCACAATTTGATTTGGATGAGGTAGAAAGTACTGATCCAAATGAATGCATTATCATCAAGGAGGTTCATTTCTATATCAGTGATGGTAAGGTTCATGATAGGAGCTATGTGGCTCATTATTTTGCAATGTATTTTAAAAATATTATGAATCACAGGATAAAGGCTTCACAACACTGTATTTGGTCTGATGGTTATGTAGGTAAGTGTATATAGATACTTCAATTCATTTTTAGTATTATTTAATTACTTGTTAAATTATTAAAGGATGACATGTATGTATGCATGTACAACTTAATTTTGCAGGATAATTTATATCTGCAAAAGCCTTTAACTCGCTAGTCATGCAACATGCTATATGTAATGTTAAGTTTATGTGGAACTTCTTTGAAAGTAGACATGGAAAAGGAGAGTATGATGGAGCAGGAGCGTGTGTGAAGCATGCACTTCTCCAACATGAACTTGGAGGTACAAATGGTGTTCAGTAGTTTTATATATATATATATATATATATATATATATATATATATATATATATATATATATATATATATATATATATATATCAAATAATATAATTTTAGCTTAGATCCATTTTCTTTAAACTGATAATATATAAATGTACAGGTAACATGATAGAGAATTCAAAGAAAATTGTTGAATGGTGTTAAAGCCATTTTTCTCCTCGGGACACCAAATACAACAAACGTTATTTTTGGGAAGTGAAAGGTAATTTATATTTTGTTGTAAAATTTTAAATTAAAATTTGATTTTTTTTTGTTCATATATCTTATCATAATTGTTGATCTAAAAATGTGTAACTTTCATTTCATATTTGTAGCAGATATAGACCGATCTAATCCCTTACAATTGTCAAGAATTTTTGGTATTAGAAGTTTACATCAATTGATCACTACAGGACAAAACAAGCCTCTTTTGATTCAAGGAAGAGAAAAATCATGTTTTTGTGCTCACTGCGTTGAGGACAATCCATTGAGTCAATGTGAAAATATTGCAAATGGATATGTTTCATGATGGGATATGAAGGAGTTAATCAGAATGCCTCCTTATGAAGATGATGACATTGACATAAATATTCATGATCCTATATATTTAGCTGATTATGAGCGTGTTTCTAATTTAGCTGTTACAGGTGCATGCACGTACATGTTCTTTTATTTAAAATTTTAATTTATTGTGCAAGTGATGTTTAATTTTAATAGAATCCATTTGTATAGGTGATATTATTGATGTAGTTGTGGATCCTGATAATGTAGAAAGTGTAGATTATTATCTACTAAGATGCACGAAAGCAAAATACAAGTTGATAGAAGAAAGTGTAGATGATGATGGATAGACATATCCAACTGGTTCAGTTGTTATTGAAGGAACTTATTATCAGCAAATAAAGATCGACAAAATGGTGTTCAATTTATTGAATACATGTGTGGCCAAAAAGTTCTACATTGCAGTCACTTGGTGATAGCAACAAAGTTGCAATTCGAGACATTGCAAAAAAGAGGATGTGGCAATCAAAAGTAGAGGTTGTCTATTGAAGAACATGAAAAACTTTTGGAGATAATAAAAGATAGAGAGGATCCAACCTATATGTATCAGGAGCTTTAGAATAAACTTCTTTTTGTACCTCTTGTACTTTCATAGTTGAACTCTATAGTTTGAACTTTCATGTTTGAACTCACATATATTATATATTTTTATGTATGTTAGTTAATTAATTGTATGCTTTGATTAATTATGTTAGTTACCTACTTAATTAATTGGTAATTGTTAGTTAGTTATTTATGCTTTTGGCAATTATATTAAAGTTAATTATGTTGGTAATTATGTTAGTTAGTTAGTTAGTTAATTATGTTAGTTAGTTAATTATTTTTAAAGTTAATTATACTTAGTTGATTATGTTAGTTAAAGTTAATTATACTTAGTTAGTTTGTTAATTGTGTTAGTTAATTGTGTTGGTAATTTATGCTTTTGTTAATTATGTTAGATAATTATGCTTAGTTAATTAGCTAATTATGTTAGTTAATTATATTTTTGGTAATTATGTTAGTTAATTATGTTTTACTTAATTATGCTTTAGTTAATTATGTTGGTTACTTAATTAATTGATAATTGTTTGTTAGTTACTTATTTAATTGTTTTTTACTTACATGACATTAGTTAGATTACTTAATTGTATTTTAAAGTTTGTACTTGTGTATATACTTTGAGGGTTCAATAGTTTTAATATATATTTTATGTACATATGTTGGGATGCATTACCTCCCCTTAAGACCTCCCCTTAAGACATTAGTTAGTTACTTATTTAATTGTTTTTTTACTTACATGACATTAGTTAGATTACTTAATTGTATTTTAAATTTTGTACATGTGTATATACTTTGAGGGTTCAATAGTTTTAATATATATTTTATGTGCATATGTTGGGATGCATTACCTCCCCTTAAGGCCTCCCCTTAAGACATTAGTTAGTTACTTATTTAATTATTTTTTACTTACATGACATTAGTTAGATTACTTAATTATATTTTAAAGTTTGTACATGTGTATATACAAATTAGTTTACATGAATGTAAAATATTTAGAACATTAGTTATTTACATGAATGAAAAATATTCATAATATTAGTATATGGCATAACATAATGTATACATAACATGTATAAAAATAAGTCTAAAATATGAAATAACACACGAACATATAACATGTAATGTATAAAATATGTAACATGTAATGTCTAAAATATCTAATGTGATGTCTAAAATGTGAAATAACACACAACCATATAACATGTACATATATTAAATGACTAAAATATCTACATGTATATATGATATGTCTAAAATATGAAATAACATGTATAAAAATAAGTCTAAAATATGAAATAACACAATAACATATAACATGTAATGTATAAATTATGTAACATGTATAAAATAAGAAATAACACACAACTATATAACATGTACATATATGAAATGACTAAAATATCTACATGTATATATGAAATGTCTAAAATATGAAATAACATGTATTTATGAAATGTCACATGAAATATCTAAAATAACATGGTCTCTCAACTAGGGCCATGTCCTGATCTGTGACCTGATGGTGGTGCACCTTCTCCTGATGTATGTGTACAATAAAAGAAATATGTCACGCATACATACATGTATAATAAATTTTAAATACTTATCATCATAGAAAAATTATTTTTGAGCAAACATCTCAATGTACCTATGTATCATGATGTATAGGATCGTGTGGAGTCTGTAAATATCCATATGGTGCAGCATCCTCATCGATAACCTCCTGGAGTACACATATATATAATAGATATTAATCAAAATTCAAATATATGTATAAGTTTTTTAAATAAAAAAAATTAAATTTAAATTTATATATACCATAACAGCCTCTAATGCTCTCCTGAAAGTGCTCAAATCTGACTCATGTAATGATATATGCGCAGGATCAATCTGCTCGTCTATAAGCAATGTGGTAAAAAGTTGACAAGCTGTAGGTGGTGCAGTCTGTTGAGGAGTTGTTGGTGGTGGTGCAATGTGCTGAGGAGCTATAGGTGGTGGTGCAATCTACAAATGAGCTATAGGTGGTGCAGTCTGTTGATGAGCTATAGGTGGTGCAGTCTGTTGAGAACCTAATCTAGTAGATCTAGTAAGAATGGTCATGACAAATGATGGAACCTCCCTGAGCGAGACCCCATCAAGTATGATCTGTAAGGCTCGATATGCACAAATTAGATCACTGGATAATAATGTGTTTGTACAATGCAAATGGTCCACATATAATAAAGTTGTAACCTCTATGGGAGATGGTATGTCTACTACGTCATATGGATCACCACTAGAGGATGCATCCTGTGTAGGTGGAGGAATGCTGGAACAAGAACACAACATGTATCTCCCCGCATGATCAAACAATATCTCCTAAACCCATGTGGTGATACTTGCAATACTAGAATATACCTCCCTCCTCATCATGTCATTTGGCACACTCTCTCCTACAACTATCATTTCCAAACCTTTTGGTATGACCAAAAGGTTTGGACCCACCCTTGCTCACTTATTAGTAGGTACGGGGGAATTAGGCACTCTAAACCTATCAGATAATCTCCCCTCCCCTACCCAACATGATCAAGATAATCTGTAGAATCAACATCATACTGCAAATGAAATTTTGCAAATAATTGTTTGCAGAAATATAGTGGAAGCTCATCCTTCTGGGGCCACCTATGATGAGTGGCCAGCCATCAAGGATATATAAATGGTGTGAAAAGGTCATCCTCGCATCTCGTGACCATGTACCCTCTCACCTTAGCCATGTCTCGGTAATGAGGAAACATGGTCTTCACCATAGGGGTGGAAACATCTGTATCAATGTCTATAACTCATAGTGCCAATAACACTGCAAGACAAAGAAGTATAGAATGTATCAATGTTGATACTATCATACGGGCTATATGATTGAACTGTGCCAATCATATGCAACAAATCATCTCTAATAATGTTCTCCCTATCCCTATTGGGAAGGGTGGTGGATGAAGAAATTATAGTCTGATCCAAAACCTCTATGGCTCATGTCAATCTGTCAATAGTAGAAGCAAATAGCTTCTCTCTGGCCTCTCTAGAATCGGTCGATCTATGTGAGGAGCAGTGACTACCACTACCCCCCCCAATACACTAGACTCTCCTGAATCCACTGACCCCTCTACACGATGCCATGTATAGATAAAATGTATATATGCGGAAGTATAAACAAGAATATATATAGATCTCTACACATACATGTACATACAAATTTAAGAAACATACATGTTACAAATTAAAACACATACATGTTACAAATTTAAACATACATGTTACAAATTTAATCATCTAGTTTAAAAATGAAATATATATACACATGTACATACAAATTTAAGAAACATACACATTACACATACATGTTACAATATATATATATATATATATATATATATATATATATATATATATATATATATTGTTGGCATTAAGCAGGATTGCCACTAGTGACAACACTTATTTGCATCCTGAGTGCAAACCGAGCAGAACAGTGCAAACCGAGCAGGACAGTGCAAACCGAGCAGAAACAGTGCAAACCGAGCAGGATAGTGCAAACCGAGCAGGATAGTGCAAACCG
>BSBK01009008.1:0-145443 GCA_027943335.1 Chamaecyparis obtusa
TCTATATAATCAATTATACACATGTATATCAAAAACTTTAAATAAAAAAAAATCTATATTATAATATATACACATGTATATCAAAAACTTTAAATAAAGAAAAATCTATATTATAATATATACACATGTGCATATATACATGCATATACATACATATATATGCATATATACATGTATACATGCATATATACATGTATACATGCATATATACATGCATATATACATGTATACATGCATGTATACATGTATATATGCATTTATATGTATATATATGCATATATACACATCTATACATGTATATATACACACACACACACACACACATATATATATATATATATATATATATATATATATATATATATATATGCATATATACACATGTATATATGCATATATACTATTTATCCATCTATCAAAAACTACAACTAATAAAAATGAAATATCAAAATACCTTGAAACGACATTTGAAAATTTGGAAGCCGCGGGTTTCACTGTTGCCAAGTTTAACCATAATTTGTGACTTTTGATCGAAAGTCACTAGCTAAAGACTTTCGATCGAAAGTGACATAAGACTTTCGATCAAAAGTTACTTCCGATCGAAAGTCTTATGTTTAAGAACTTTCGGTCGTAAGTTTTGTACTTACGATCGAAAGTCCATAGTAGTTTCTATCGAAAGTAAACAATGAATTTTTGGCCGAATTCGCTTTTCAGGCCGAATTCGTTCCTCCCAAAAAGTGTAACCCACTACTATGGGTTCACCCATGCATAGAAAGGGAGTTCTTCCATTAGGAAGTCATAGAGGAATTGATGTTCGTCAAGTTGTAACATTGATGCCAAAGTAGCCATCGCATCAGTTGCCTTGTTTTCTGCTCTGGGAACTTGTTGAAAAGTTATGAAGATAAAGTATTTATTTAGGCCATCCACCATTCTCTTATATGGCATGAGTTTGTCATCTTTTGTTTGGTACTCATCATTGAATTGATTGATTACCAATTGTGAGTCACCATAGATATGTAGCTCCATAATTTTCCATTTGATTGTTAATTTTAAACCATTTACCAAGGCTTCACATTCAACTATGTTGTTAGTGCATGGGAATAACATCTTGTAAGCTTTGGATATTTTATATCCTTGTGGTATGACAAAGAGTACACCATCTCCCGATCCTTGTTGTGTGAATGATCCATCAAAGTACATTTTCCAAGGGTGTTGTGTTAGGTGTGTGATTGCTTCATCTGGAATTCAATGTGTAGAGGTCTTTCATCTTGTAGTGGTGACTATGCCACTTGATATGCTATTACATGTCCTTTGATAGCATTTTTGTTAATGTATTCAATATCAAACTCACTCAGTATCAATACCCATTTTTCCAATCTTCTTGTCAATGTAGGTGTGGTTAACAAGTACTTCAGGGGATCAATCTTTGTGATGAGCTTTACCTTGTGTGAGAGCATGTAATGTTTGAGTGTTTGTGAGGAGAACACCACCGCTAAGAAGGATTTTTCAATCATATTGAAATTCTTATCACACTACTCATCCCATGTGAATGTGACTCCCTTGTGTAATATTTTGGTAAAAGATTGAGCTTTATCTGCTAACAAAGACATGCATCGCCTTATGGATCAAAGTCTTCCCTGCAACATTCACATCTGACTGATATTCTTGGGAGGTTGCATCTCTAAGATTTCCTTGAATTTTTTTGGATCTACTTCAATACCATTCGCTGAAACTATGAAACCCAATAGTTTGCTAGAGCTTACCTCGAATGCATACTTTTTTGGATTGAGTCTCAAGTGAAACTGCTCCATTTTTAAAAAAAATTTCTCAAATCTTCTAAATGTGGTGTCCTACTGACTTATTTGGCTAATGTGTCATCCAAATCCTCCTTTATATTTTTATTCATCATGTCATGAAATATAGTTTTCATTTCCCTTTGATAGGTTGTGCTTGCATTTTTAAAACCGAATGGCATGACATTCCAACAAAATGTTCCCCATGCAAAAGTAAAAACTGTCTTCTCGTGATCTTTTAGTGCAATCCTGAGTTGATTATATTCATAGAATCTATCCATTAATGAATACATCTCATAACCTATTGTTATATATACAATCATGTCTATGTTGGGAAGTGGAAAATCATCTTTTGAACATGCCTTGTTTAAATATCTGAAGTCTGTGCAAACTCTAATAGGCTTATCTGGTTTAGAGATTGGGACAATATTGGAAATCCACTCTATATAATCTATTTCTTTGATGAATCCCACTTTTAGGAGCTTTTGAAGTTATACTTTGACAAGAAATTGTACATGAGGATGTATCTTTCTTAACTTTTGTTTGACAGGTTTGACTCCAAGAGCAATGGAGAGGTGATGCATGATAAGATCTATGTCTATGCCTAACATATTTGGGTAAGACCATGCAAAATTGATTTTAATTTTCTTTAAAGAACTCATGAACTGTTGTTTCTCCTCGTCCAATAAGGATTGTGCAATGTGGACCATCTTAGGTGCTTCGGTTGTTCCAAACTTTATTGGTTGTGTGGGTTCTATGAGCATTGAAGATCTTTCCTGAAAGTGGTCAAGTAAGATATATAGTTTCTCATCCTTTGGCACCTCTGAGAGGTTTTCACCATTGTATATGTCTTTTGTTTTTACTTTTTGTGTTTTGAGAGTGCCACGATGTGTTTTTCATCGCCAGACCTCTTTTTATTTTATTTTTTGTTTTTGAGTCTAAGAAACTTGATATCTCCTTCTGTCATGTTCACTCTCATTGCACTGGTGGAAGAAGTAAAAGGTTCACATGCAATTAGGTAACAAGTTAAGGTATAGTCATTGGGGAAAGACATGAGATCCATGGGTTCATTTTCATTCCAATCAATAAGTTCAAGATTCACTAAAGATAAAGATTTGGATGGTTCTAGAGATTACATCACATTATTATCAAAGCTTATAACTGGTAAGACAAGTTCTCTTAGGTTTGTTTCTGAAGAATTAGTTAGACTGTAAAGTGTCTAAACGTCATCACTAAAGTCATTGTTAGTATTATGAGGACCTAACCTGACTGACCTAGTGTTGGATCTCTCTCCCTCCTCTAATTGGTAAGCATATTTATGGACCACATCCACCTTAATATCTATTGTTGTATTAGAAAAAGAATCCCATTTATATTCATTGGATATTTTTTCACTTGAATGAGGCATATGTAAAACATGAGTAAAGTTTACTAGTTGCCCCTAGTGAGGGTTTCTCTCTTCTTGGTCACTCTCCATTCTTTGTCCAAATTCATAATCATGTGAATCTATTTGACTATCATCAAACCTACCTAAGAAATGAGCTATATTCATGGGTGTTTCTTCTTCCTCTTCCTTTGCAACATTGTTCTCTTCCTGTTGATCTTTAGGTTCATGAATGGATCCGTGTTCTTCATTATTCTCATTGCTTTCTTGTCTCTGTTGTTCTTCCTTATGTGAAGTTGATTGATTTTTTTTGTTTGTATCATCACGTTGTTCAAATAATTATTCCACTTATGGGGGTCTATATGGTTCTCCCTGATAATCAGGGTTTTTTGTTTGGATATGCAGTAACCTTTTAATTTTCAAATGTGAGACTTCATCTTATTCTTTAGATTCACTCTCTTCTTCATCGAATATGGGACCCTCATCTCTAGATGCTCAAGGATGGAATATTTGTTCTTTAAATCCCAGACCAATCTTGTCTTTAGGGTTATGAAACTCCATATGCATAGGTTCAACGAGTCCAACTTTATTCTTTCCCACATGACCTTTTCTTGAATATCCAATTTTCTTTATGAATTCATACCCTTTACCATATTTTTGTGGAGATATTTCAACATGTTTAAGTTCAAGTGATCTTGTATTTCTCCTTTGTAGAGCCACACTAGGACAAATTTCTCTTTGTTTTCATTGGAAAGAGAGACATTAGCTTTTACAAAGCTTGTTCCTTCATGAATAGTCAAATATTTTGAGCTAGAAGGCATGAAGGATGATGAAGGTTCCCCGTAGGACCTAGGAGATAATGGGAGATTATCTAGAGATGGAAATGAATCTATTTTGTATTCTCCCATGCCAACATCTTTGATTTTTAATGTTTTCACAAAACTTTTCGTGACCATTTATTTAGAACTTTCAGCCTCTTGAATTCCAAGACTCTCTTTGTTGTATGGAACCATATTGTCGACTTGTATCAAGTTTTTACAAGAGTAGCTTGTATCGTCTGGTATGGTGACTTTCTAAAGGAAGATCAAGCACTTAACATATTATGTCTCTTTCAATTGGTCATGTTCTGATTGGAAACACAACCAATCCTTTGGATGATCTTTCTTCTTCATTATAGGATTTTTATAGTTATCTTCCTCCTTAGATCAATGGCATGCTGTGAAAATCCCAATTGTTTGACTAGATTAAATGTGCAGACATTCAAACTAGCACCTCCATCTATCAAGACACACTCGACTCTATGTTTGTGGATTAACACCTCTATGTGCAAAGGATAATTGTGAAGATGATTCAAAGGTTTTTCATCTTCCTTAGAAAAATAAAAATAATATGGGGAAGTCAAATGATCGACAATTTCTTGGATCCTATCTATATCTAAGTCTTTTGGAACATTTTTTGTGAGTAGAGCTTGGTCAAGAATCTCTCTATGAGTGGGATATATTTTTAGCAACTCGAGGATTGATATTTGAGTGGATGTACACTGCAACTGTTCCACCAAGTTGTAGTTAACTGATGTTGATGAAGTTATCATTTGTTTAGATGTTGATGGTTTTGAAAGTGATACAACAGGTTGTTTAGATGAGGAAGTTCCTTTGATTGTGATCTTTTCTCAACTTCTTGTGATTGTGTTGGATGATTTTGTCTTTACTATCACACCCTTGATGATAACCACATTCACTGATTATTCAATTGGTTCTAGCATGTCGATCACATTGTCATCATTGGTATATGTGTAGTTGATCTTGTTACTTTTGGGATTCAAAGATTCACCTTTCTCATAAGTAGGTAACGATTGTTTGAATGTTGTATGATCATTGCTTTTTTTATGTTCATCCACCTTGATCTTGTCATTGTCAATCAAGTCTTGGATCACGTGTTTGAGTTTCATACATTTATTTGTCTCATGTCCTTTGTTCTAGGGAAATTACAATAATGGTCATCATTCCACCATTTTGGTTTGATTTGAGGTTCCGTGGTCTTGATTGTGGTAAAGATATGATTTTTTTGTCTAAAATAGTTTTTAATACTACTTCAAGAGATTCTTCTAGAGTGAAGTTATGATTGGGTTTTTCTAACCAAGGCTTGTCTTTTTTTTATTTGTTCTTCCCTCTAGGAGTTGTTGTAGTGTTTGAGTTATTATTTTCTTGAAGACTAGTTGAAAGATTGAAGATAGATGGCTTTGATTTAATATTTGATGCCTCTACAACTCCATTATTTACCAAATTTTTATTCTTGTTCTAGAATTTGAACTTTTCTTCATTGTTGGAGGAGTTTGATAATTTGGTGTCTTTGTAGATAGTAATTTCTCCTTTCTTGACCATAACATCTTTAATTTTCAATGCACTCTCTACCATTTTGTCAAAGCTAGGAGGACCTTATAATTTTAGTGCATAGTTCAATTCTAGAATTAGGTTGTTAATGAAGATATCCATCTTCTCATTCTCGGGTATTTGTATTGGATATCTTACAAATATTTTTCTCCATCTTTGAAGGAAAGTGATAAAGGATTCTCCACCTCTCTATTTTGTGTTGCAAAGATCCAACATTGTAATAGTGTGTTGTATGTTGTATGAATATTGCTAGATGAATTTCTTGATCAATTATTCAAATGTTTTGATTCCATGTGGTAACTTTGAGAATCATTCCATATATTGTCCTCCCAAGCTTCTAGGAAACAACCTCATCAAGTATGTTTGTTTGTGCATGAATTCCATACTAAGAGTGAAAAAATTCTATTACATGGTCTTGAGGATCTGTATGTCTGGTGTACTTGTCATACTTTGGTATCTCGACATTAGAGGAAATGGTATCATCTATAATTCCTTGTCAAAAGGAAAAGGACATATATATTGTAATGAATATTTCTTTGTTATCTTGTCCTTTTCTTTCTTGAGGTTTTTGAGTTTTGATTGTAAGGATAGCAGTTGTTTAGAAAGGATAGAGACATGTATTTCCCCTTCTCTTGTTTTTAGTTGAACCACATCACAATCTATAGGAAGTTTTACTCCCATAGATGCTAAGTACATGAAGTAATTTTCTTTGTCAACATTCATAAGTTTTTCCATCATTTTATGAAACCTCTTACTTTTTTGGCATTTCGATAATCTTCGTCTATAGGTTCTTCATCATTATCAGATTTGTCATGATTGTTGTGAGTGCTTTGATTACTTTTATGATCTTGAACATTGTTTCCTTCACCCCTGTCATATTGGTGATTAAACATGATTAGTGTTGTTTGTGTTTCTTGATTAGGAGATTCTTGTTCAAGCAAAGGATTTATTCTTGAGGTTTATCCTTGATTGAAAGTGATCAGCCCAGAGGATCTTTAGAATTGTGATTGAAAGGGTATCGCTTGGTTCTTGTGTTAACCATGAAATTCAAGTAACAAAATTTGGATTCACAAATGAGGATCGATAATGTTCAATATGTTGATGATATGTCTTGATTGTCCAAAGATTAATTGAAGAGATTTCTGATATGATTTTGGAGTCTAGGGCTTGATGATCCCTGATGTCGACCTCCGCAATCAAATATAAGGTTGATAAGACAACTCAAGAACACAAAGATGATTCGAATAAAGATCAATAGAGTCGAGTGTGGCAGTTGGTTGAAAAAGTTCAGATTTGCACAATCTACTAAAGTTTATGACCTGATAGAAGACCAAAATGGGTATCTTGATTGATGACTCAATTTGATAAAACGTATACGGAAAACTCTCAAACGTCCTCTATTTTTTATACGACTGACCAAATACGATCCAGGAGAAAACCAAGTATGATTTAGTGTGTACCTCTGTATAACTGAAAAAATTAGGTACGACTCACTATAGACACTCATACGATTTACTGATGAAGAACTGACAATTGGAAAGTCTATGAGCAATGAGTCGTATGACTCAGTGTAACCAGGTGTGACTTAGTGCCTAGGCTCATATGACTTACAAAACTAGGTAAATTTTATGATGGATGCTATACGACTCAAGAAACCTGGTATGATTTTTTGATGACCTTCACACGATTGAATAATCTAGGGTATTCTGCCAACAAGTTTGCAAGTCTTTTTTTTTTACGTTCATGATGTTTGATTGGTTTGCAAGATTTTTTATTTATTTTCTACTGTTTGTGATTATTTTCCAGGGTTTATAAGAAAACACAACAAACACAATTGTAGGAGAAGCCAAGCACATTTGATCCTTAAAGCAAATCGGCATAGATTGAAAACCTTTGCTCGCTGACTTAGGTACACACTCAAAATCTAATCAAAATAAAACCATTTAAGATCACACAATGGATCCAACAATGCATTATTATCTAAGTCCAAGTGCTAATGAGGGCACGATATAGAGAGTGTCTTGGGGAAGTTACTATCTTCCTTGCACAAAGATTATCTCCCTTTCAAAGGTGAATCAGGTGACTTGTTACACTAAGGATTGTAGTATCGGGCACCATTTAGTGATATCTTATGTTAATCATACAAGGCAATGTAGTCCGACAAGTAGGATTAAGGCCAATAGCCCTACAAAACCAGACATAAGATAACACTGGTCCTCTGAGACTTTAATCTCAAGAAGGCAATTTTTTTTATAGTGGGGCGGAGTAGCTGGCTTTGTTTGTTCCCCACTTGGGTCATTCCCATGAAAATTTTCTTTTCTCAATGGCAAGCCCGCTAATAGGTAAAGATGTAAAAGAAATAAAGAAAGCTAAAGGTCTGGAATTTTTATTTCCCTTTGTAGGAAAAGAGCTTACTCTCCTACTTCAACAAACCGACAACCCATCATAGCCCCATTCATTTGCCAAATCTATTTTCAATGCTCAATTCAATGTTTCTAGGTTTTTGATTGTCTAAATAGACAAGAGCATACTCCAATAACATTGTTTTGAACACTAAAATTGAATCACAATTTAAATGCCTAAGAAATCATTAGGAAGACAATTTTTTTAGTTGATCTCCTTAGGCAACCTACAAGCCAATTGTTAGAAATTTGAATTGATAGCCTTTGACAAGCATCCTACAAGCACAAAGATGTTAGTAGTTTGATCCAATAGGTGAATTGTGCATCTTTGTCAAATGTTCTTCTACAATTGTCCTGCAAAAACTTGTTAGGCTGTCCAAAAGGTCATCAAAAACAAAGAATCAATCCATTAGTTCACATTAGAAATCAATCAAAAATCAACTTGACATCAACTTTAGCTCTCTATTTTAGACACAAAGCTGTATGATTTACTGCCTATTGCCATGTGATTTTTCTCACATACAACTAATTGAACATGCCACACAATCAATAAACCCAGATACGATTAATGGCCTTCATGACCTTGTTTCAATTTTTGTATATATCATCGATACTACTATGTATAAATCTGGTTGTTTATGTTGGTTTGGACTTGCGTGGCCCACTCTAAAGACTTTTATTAGTACTCTAATTAGTATTATTAATATATTAGAAGTAGTTTGACTACTATAGCTGATGTTTATAATAATATGAGATGTAGTTATAGTAGGAGATACATGGTTAGTTTTATAGGGACAACACCTTTGTTTTGTTACTTCTACTATAAAAAATATTGCATAATTAGTTATATAATAATTAAAATCATTTGTTAATTGTTAACATGAGCAAAAATGTCATTTTTAATATTTGACAATCACTTAATTTGATTCATGTACAAGTAAACTAAAAAATTACATAAATGAATGTAGACTTAACTTTTTCCTTCCACACAATTTTTCCTTATTTATTACACAATTGAAAATTTTAATGCATTGTTAACTTCTTGATATTATTCCATTTCCAAAATATAGTTCCAAGAGTTATAATCAATTTTTTAAAAGATTTGACAAGTAAAATACAATATTATGTATAATTTAAATTAACTAAATATTTTTTTCTTAAAACTATTAATTAATAATAAATGATATAATAATCTGATAGAAAAATTGTATAATTTTACCTGTTATAATAAGTTTCTAAAACATTTCTTAAAAGTTAAATTAATTAAATTTCTAAATTCAAAATAAAAACTATTTTAAAAATTTAATATTAAAATATTTTAAAAAATTGAAACGGTTAAACATTCAAATATAACGGTATAGAAAACTTTCTGCCACGAAAGATAATGATTAGTGAAAGTCATAAATAGAATGCTATTAACTCCCTCTCTTTCTGCACTACAGCAAAAATTTGAATTCTATCCGAATAACATTCTACTGGTTAGAAATTTCAGGGCAACTCAAGTGAATTCCCTCTCGCGCTTGCTCAAATTAGTATGAATCAATTCAAACCTCGTTCACCCCTCGCGTCGAAATTTGTATGAAAAATAATTTGTTTCAATTTCTCTGCGTCGTCCCTCCTTTCGTTCCGTTCTCTGACAAACCTTCTGAAAACGTTTTTTTCCCAATTAAAAGTTTAGTAACATATAATTACTATCCTCTCATTCGGGCAGTCATACAACGATTGGCCAATCCAATTGGGTTTCTAGAGGATCTTGAATGAACGCTAGCTCCACTTGCTCTGCCCCGGGCAGCGATGGAAACGAATGCTTGCTATAGAGGGTCATTTTTGTAGATGGTTGATGCTGTCAAGATAATGATCTTATGGAAAGATGGAGTTTTTAGTTTTAATTCAGCTTTAGTTTTTTAGTTTTGTTTAGATAGAAGACTTTTTATTGCAAAATAAGGCAGGACTCCCATGCAAGGTTGGAGTTTCTAAATAAATCTGTTTTATTAAATAAAGCATGTTTTTATTCATATATTCAGGGTTTTAGTAGCTTTTTGGAAAGCTGCATTTCCAATAAATTTGCTGCAGCCTCTGTATAGTTTTGTTCAAGCTGCCATATAATTCATTAAGAGATTCCAATAAAGAATATTGTTTTTCAAAATATTGTTTTTTTTTTTATTGCTTCTCAATTTACAATCTTGGTGCCATAAGAAGCTAATGAAGGTGGGGATGCTAGGCCTCTGATTGAATTCTGTCTTGTAATGACGGTTTCAATTTTCCTGTCTATATACATGGTGCAAACCCAAGGTGCTTATATTTAATTTCACTTTTTTCCGAACTTTTATTGGTTGAGGGACTTCCTGTGATTGAATCGAAGATGCCCAAAAGGAGGAGCAGGAAGAGGGAGGAGGAGAGAGAGGAAGAGGCTTCTGCAAAAAGGAGGCCGCCCCGGACAGCTGTAGAGCCCAAGGCAGAACCTCGGAATACTGGTGGCGATGGGTCTGGGCAGATCTGGGTAGACCAGTTGGTCTTTACAGAGGCAGGTTGTGCCAATTACAGAGGTCGCGACCTCAAATGTGGGGCTTCGAGTGATAGAGGACGCAGTCCTATGATGACACAGGGAGAAGACATATCTCCTACCGAAGAGTCGAAAAAGAATCTGTCTAAGGTATATCTATTTGATTTATTTTTCTGTTCAATTTTTCGGTAAGGACCCAGTAAGAGCTGTAGCCAAGACAAGGAATTATTTGATATGACTCAATGCTTTCAGTATATATATTCAATGGCAATACAGAAACTGTCAGGGTACATTTTCTCATTCACCATTTGTATTCGTAAAAGGTACATTAGAAAGAAACAAAGTATATTAATCCCACAAATGAACAAAAATAGATTAATGGTAGTGGAATGTACATCACCTACAATTCTGTATGGAAATAAAATCCCTTCTACTTAAATCTAGGTTTATTAAATCGAACAAAAGATTACTTCAGCTGGGATATGATAATTGCAATAAATGAAAATACTGAAATTAAATGAGGTATAAGACACTTAGCTTGGGGAATTATGATGAAGAATGATTGCTGTTGTCTCACAGGATTTGGTCACTTTGGTACAGAAAATTGATGCTTAAAGTCTGATAAAAGCCTTGGACTTTGCAATCCTAGAATCTGCTATAGGTCAAGTCTAAGCCCCTGGGAATGAAACTGTGCTTTGCAGGAGTAAGGTGATAGGTAGGATCGCTTTGTCACCTGTCTGATCGCCTTGATTGAGTGTAAACTTCTGTCATCTCGATCTTTATCTTTGATAGTTGAAGAGGCATAAGGACTCTGACATTTAGAAATGAGGATCCCAAATTCTCCTCCTAAACCCCTTGTAAGGTTGACTTTACAGTCTTGGCAAATCTTTGTAGATAACATTATCAAGTATGCAGATGCTGTATGTATAGACCTTTTAACTGCTCCAAATTTGCATGTTCCTAAAATGGTTTCTTCGTATAGTTCTTTTCATGTGTTTAATTGCACGCATGAATGACTGTAACTATGAAGACATAGCAATTAGTTCTTTCTTGTGCCGTGTTTCCTCAAGATAAAGAAATCAATGTTGAAAATCTACTGAAATTATGGAAAGGGAAAGGTTTATTCTGAAACAAGCAAAATTTAATTGATTTAAGTTAGTTTTAATTCAGGTGATGAAATTGCTATTACAGGATAGTTTGATTCAAGTATCTGTGTATGACTGGGCAGGAAGGTCAATCTTACGTATTTCAGCTTTAATGCATCCCTAGGCTTCTTCACTCTCTCTCTTTGATCTAAATCTCATTCGGCATATGTAAAGTCCAAAATCAAAGTTACTAAAACATTACCCATAATTACATTTCTTTACTAAAAGAATTGTTATATATTTCTTTATTGATCTTTTTGTTCAGAAAGTACATTGGAGGAACTAATTTAATGACTTTAGGATCTTCTCCGTAATTTATATGGAATTTTAGACTTAAAAAATGATACAACCATACCAACCTAAAGCAGTTGATCAAGCTTGAAAAAGTGGCCAATCTAGAACAGTTGATCAAGCTTCAAAGAGTTGGAATCATTGCTGATTGAACAGTTGATGGAGCTAGAGTTGTAGCAGATGCAATTGATAGAAGTGAAGCAACAAATCTGATGCTGGTGGCAGAACTCATTTTCTGTTAAGTTGGACGGTTTTAGTTGTTTGACTTGACTTTAATTTTTTTTTTCTTTTTTTAACAGCAAACTTTAAAAAAAATGTTTTATTATGCACAAAGAATACAGAGATCAGACTAAACAAAAAAGTCATCAACCCAAAGTCTGAAGGTGTTCTGAACTGAGTATGAAGGCTAAATAGATGAAGATCATCTGAAAAACTGTTAGTGTTTATATATATTTCTCATAAATGTTAAATAAGCCAGTTTATGCTTGCTTTTAAAACATAGATCCCACAAAACCACATGAGCAGCAGTAATGCCAAAATGTGAATGGCAGCAGAATTGTGCCATTTCTGAGCCTGGTATACTGCAAAAACAATGAACGGAACAAATACAATCTCACTGATCATCAGAGATACACCAAATGCGAAGAGAATCACCAAAAGTGAAGAGAATCAGCCTATAAACGATGTCCAATGTTTGCCATCCTGTTACAGCCTTTTTTTCTAATTCGTTTGAATATGCTGATATTTAACCCAAGGAAATTGATTAAGAAGGATTTTGATGCTTTTGACAATGCAAGCAGTGTTGATTGGTTATTAATTAGTCTTGGTCGCTGCACTGATATTAAGCTGAGAATTCATGAATACTCTTAAGTATTCAACACCTTTATCTTTGGCTAGAGAAAAACCTGATTTCAAACCCTGGATTCCAGCGCTGTTGTTCAAAGTAAAGCCAGAGCAGCAGGATATCTGATGTAAGTTTCATTGTTAAGCAGAACGATTTGTCCTCCCTCAGCCAATCTTGGGCTCCCCTAAGATGCTACCATCAAAGAACAGAGTGAAACCATGGCTTAAAGGAGGTGGAACACTTGCGAGATTTATGGCTTCGATTAGCTATCTCCTTTAACAGAGACTGTATTGTGTTGACAGTGACCCAAGATGGGGAGCTATGATCCCTGAAAATAATAGAGTTCCTAGCTTTCCAGGTCTGCCAAAAGTGATACCAAGGGAGAAAGCGTTTTATAGCTGAAAGATTGTTTGTCATCTCTTAAATAGGGTCTGGAGTATTGATTGCTGTCTGATAACAAGAGTGGGCAGAAAGTAGGGGAGAAGCTTGAAATGTCCCTAATGAAAATACTCAAGCAACAATCACAAAAAATTCTGATATTGTAGTGACCTGTATGAAAAGCACAAATGCTCCAACAACAATTAAGCTTTTGAATTAATGCTTTATTGTCTTTAATGGAAAGCATGTCATCAACATAGAAAACAATAATTCGAATGTGACCACTTACCTATTTGTAATACACAATAATCAACTTCACTTCTTCCAAACCTGATTCTAGCACGAGTGTTACTGTTAAACTTTTGGTTCCACATCCATGGGGATTACCTTAAACCTTACAAAGACCTATTAAGCTTATACATTAGTTTCTCCTTACCTTTCACCATGTACTGTTTAGGTTGTTCTTTGTAAATTTCGTCCTCTATCTCTCCATGTAAGAATGTTGTTTTAATATCCATCTGCTCAATTTCCATATCAAGAGTTGTAGAAATAGACAACAACGTCCTCATGGAACTCAATTTACCGATTGGGAAAACATTTCATTGGAATTTCAATTAAACAACTCAACTTGGGAATATCTTTTTGCCATCAATACATATTGTATTTCTCATGAGACTCATCTGCTTTGAACGTCTTCTTGAACACCCACTTGTAGATAATAAGTCTATTATCAAGTTAGATCAATCAATTTCCAAATCTGACACTGCTAAAAATGTTGTCATGTCTTCATCCATGTCATTCTTCAAAGACTTCATTTCTTTGGAAGCAGAAACCTTTTTTGCAAAACTTGGTTCACTATCAAGATGAGCAAATACAACAAAATTGGACTATACACAATAACTGAAAGAACTTTGATCCTTTGTAGTTAATTCCAAAAATTATCTTAATTTCATTGAAATGCTGCAATGCATCAGAGCATATGTTAATTTTAATTAATGGTTATAGTTATCACTTGGATTGCACCCAGGTTAAATGCTTTATTTAGCCATCTGGTGAAACATGGAAGCACTCCAGGGCTTGTGGGTTGCTTGTAAGTTGGAATGAATCTTCAGAGAAGGCTGGTTCCTCTTGGTACTTCACCTAATCTACTGCTTGCTGGGAAAAAGAAAAAAAGTTTCTTAAAATGAAACTTTAAACTCTAAATAGGTAAAGCACCTAACTGACACTTAGGCCCATACCATTGTTTCTTGCACACAAGTAGTCAAATACTCAGCTATTTCTTCACACAACTCAAGTATCTTGCATATTTTCTGCATCAATGTTTCATTAGGAGGCTTGAGTTTTCACAGTTTTGAGAAGGTAAACATAATTTCTCATAACACTGGACTGTTTATACTCATTGTACAGCTTACAACCAGCAAAATATGTGTTTTCCCATTTCAAGGTGCTGGAATGAGACAAAAAACTCAAGGACTTATGAAATCACAAGAACATTCATCCACCATCATGATGCACACAATAAAACAGAAAGATGAGAAGGCAAAATCCCTGTATTTTATTGCTATAAGGTGTTCTAACAGCAGTACATACCTGAAATGCTTCTAAATCTCATAAAATTAAGCATTGCGATGGTGTTCTCAGTCAGAAACTGAGTTTGAGTTACAAACCTAGCCTTTATCTAGAAAGAACTGAACTATTTTATGTTACAATACCAAATCCATCACAACAAGAACTCTCTAAAAAAATGAGCCTAGATGTACCCTTATGCTATTCAACAGCCTCTCCTAACATTTAGCCACATGCTTTGAGAGCAGATGACAAGCGTTTTGTCACTTAGCTGAGTCAAACCTCATCCGCAGGTGCTGAAAAACTGATTACCCTGTTCTGATTCCTTTGAATACAACAAAGAGGCGTTGATAACTGAATTTGGATCTTTTTCACGTTCCTATGCTTTGCTGGCCCACTTAAGAGACTCCAATATGGATACTCTTCTCATAAATGTTTGCAAATTGTTGTCAACTTCCATTTACAAGTGTCTTTGACCTACTTAATTCTCTTTTATCCACTCAACCTTACCTTTAAGGCCTCAAAATGACCACTAACATAATGATGGGGCCGGTGTTTCAATGAGTCTTAAGTAAAAGCCTTCTGTATGGTCGTTGGTTTAGACCATTTCAACTGTTTACTTTAATAATTTTCTGTCTTTCAGCAAACTTATCCAACTGCCCTCTGTTCTTTCTTCTTTTGAGACACTTGATCCCTGGCTCTCTGTCACACAACTCATCAGAACTATCTTCTGGTGATATCCCTTTGAAGTTATGTGACTGTCCTGACTTTTTAACTCAATTTACTGTCTTGTATGTACTGTGACTCTGTTTGGTCTTTTACTTCTGCCCTTAAGCTCTGTACCTTCATGTGCTTTTGAGTATATGCTTTAAACTGACTTCTTTCTTCATCCCATACTATCATAGTAGACTAAGTCTTCCTGTACTGTATATAAATCTTTCTACTATCGTCATCTTCACATATTCTTTCATGCACAATGTCTCCTTCCTACCTCTCATTTTTCTTGAAACCTTCTGCTGTCTTCATGATAAAGACCTGCCTTCTTTCTATTTGCTACTCCCACCTTGGTTGACATACAACTGTCCACTGTTTATCTTTTGTTCTCATATATTGTCAAATCTGTCATCATTTCTATATGCCTTCTAAAGCACTATCAACTCTACCCCTCATTCTTAACCTATTTGCTATGTTGGCTAAAAGTTTTGTAAGTCACTAAAACTATAACTTACGAAATTGTAACTTTAGGCAATGTCTAATGAAATTTCTCTCTCCTCTCAGCAATAAGAGAGGCTCCCTTCTTACCGTAGGTGGCTTCAACAAAGACCTAACTGAAATTAACAAAGGGTGATTCTTCTTAATCAATTCCTCTTTTTTCAGGAATGATTCATACACAACTCTCCAACTTAATAAAAGGTATCTACTGCTATGATAATACTGGTGGCTCGGGGGTTGATGTAAGAACAACTCCAAAGACAACAGTCTACTTTTAGATTTTGTGGAATAAGTACAAGAACCCAAAGTCTCCTGCGATTATGCCGAATTAGGATTCAATAATCATAATAACTGATAAGGCACGAAGTCTCTTATTGGGTACTTTCAAACTTAGTAAAAATACTTAGTACTAAAGCTCAAAGTCTTCAACTCTAAGTACAGCCACTACTAACTATAACAATCCTTCCTCTTGAAGCACAAATCTTCAAGAACCTGAATCAAATGCTCAAATGATTTACACAAGATAAACTATAACCTGAATTAAAGATGATCAATCAATGCAACATAAGAATACATCAACTAATTTCAAGATTCACAACACAAAGTTTGGGAACTCTCGCTTCTTTTATTCAGTTCAGAGAATTTGCACCAAGAAACACAAAGTTTTCAAAACACAAGAGATCTTAGCATAGTCTTCTTGCACAAAACAAAAGATGATTATATACAATGGGCTCACTCCTTTATATAGGTGAGGAGTAGAGGAAAAGGTGGAGAAATAAGTGGAAACCCTTAACCACCTTTGATTTATTCAAAAGATTCTATTTGACTTATTCAAAGTTACAAGACCTAAAACACTTGCAACCTGATTACATGAAACTACTATAGAGGTACATGTTCCCTTGTATTTACAACTTGTTCATTCTCTACATGTAATCTGTCATAAAATCACACCTATTCTATCAAAGCATATGAAAAAAATAAATGTTCATGACACTTAGGAACCATCCTCAGAGAGTATCAATACAAGTCTCAAACTTGCGAAGAGACTCATGTACAATAGCAAGATCTGGTGCATGCGTGTTCTCTGCAATGATGGTTGTCTTGCGAATTACGCGTGCACATTTGAACACATCTTTATTGTACCTTGGAAGACTGGTATGAAGATGATTAAACAAAACCTTGTAGCTTGTCAGTTCATCGATCAAACTAAAATCAAAGTTATCCGCCTCAAGCTCTAGGCGAATTACTTTTGTGAACTCTGTTAAAACATGATCTTCTGCAACCACTTCACCATTTTCAGCGATCACCTTGCATGTTAACTCTTCAAAACTATTGGTGATAGTGTGCTCCTGTTTCTTGCATAATTCCATGACTGATGTCACATCCATCACTAATCCCTTAGGGCCCGTTTGGTTGCTGGAATTTGTTGGTAAACGGATTGTCCTTTCTTAGATTTAACTCTTTGTTTGCCCAAAATCTTTTAAGAGACAATGTGAATATGAACAGTTGGAAAGTTGTTACTCAATTAACTGACTTCCCTCTGAATTTTAACAGGTACAGCTCCCTTATGTGAAGATTATGCAATGAATTTTGTTCGTCTCTAAATCCTAAAGGGGGTATGTTCTTAACCAGAGAACAAGAGAGGTAACTGGACTAGCCCTCAATGACAAACTATTCCAGGCAAGAGATTTATTCTATACCTTAACCAACTCTATGACTTCACAATGCTTATGAATCTACACCAGCGGTAATGCATTAATGAACTCTACTTGAATGAATGAAATGCAGTAAAACAATATAGACGAATCTAGTCTAAAGGGACATACATATGCTTTCCCAACCTTCAAGCAATACTCCGATTACTATCGATTAGCTGCATTAAAAGAAGAAACAAAACTCTGTCTATTTACTAATTTCAACCCAGTTTAAGGAAAGTTAACATCAAACCTACAAATGCATGGAACAGTAAATGAATGGTACCAAATACATTCACAATTGACTCCGCAACAAAATGTATTCCACACCAAAAATTTAGCCAATCCTTTCATTGATTTTCAGAGTATTACATATAGGCTTCAAGAATTAAGCCGTTACAAAATCAACTAAATCGATTCGTATTCTACAACGCTGGTAAATGACAAGTGGCCATCTACCCCTCATACAATGTGTACCAAAAAGAGAAGGGGGAGGGGAAACTATTTGCTCTTTGCTAGTCTTTTCGCCTTCTCCAACTTAGCCTTATGGGCTTTGGTAGCTGCAAGAATCGGAATCATCTTTTCAGAATCTGGGATGTAGACATTTTTGAATCTTACGAGCCAGTGGGAATGATCTTTTTCCATGCGTTTCGCTACATCCTTTCAAATCTGCATCTTTTCCATAGTCTTGAATATACTTCTGCCAAGTTGTTGAAGATCGGGTATCTTATCAAGATGAGACCCGGATGAATCTGCGAGCTGGTCCAGGTATTCGGAAAACGACTTCTGCATGTTGGCCACACCAAAATTTTTCCGTCTCCGCTAGATTGGGATTCGGAATGAAGGCTTGTCAAATATGCAAAGATCTTACTCTGTTCTTTGGCAATCTTCTCGTCGGTGACTTTCATTTCAACCTCTGCCTTGATTATCATTTCCATTTTGAATTCCACGCCCTGGAGCCACTCGATCAAAGGCTCATCTCCTTTCTACAATATGCTAGCTTTCACGACATCCTTAGTCTTCATAGTGACTAACCAATGCAATAACACTAGACACTCTTCACATCTCAGTCTCTCTGTCGTGAGTATTTTCAAATGCCCACTGATTGAATCCTTTTCTGTTTCCAACTTCAAAAGAACATTTCCGAGCTGTTCGATGGCTACTAGACCTTCGGACTTGAGTTGCTCTATCCATCTCCTACCAATGTGCCCGAAGTGTCGATCTTCTTGTAATTTGGCGATTATTGCTTGGTTCTTATCCACAGTAGGATCAAATGTTGTCAAAGAACTAGGTAGATTGGCCATTGGGGCGACTAACTGTCTGATGAAGTTAGTCATCTCTTTGATCTCCGCCTTGAGTCGAGTCTTGGTGACTGTGAGTTCCTCGAGCTCCTCCTCGATCAAGACATTATTGGACTTCCATAAATCTACCTTGGTATCATGGCGGGCGAGCTCCATGTCTAAGGATTGGAGTGCGAAATCTGAGGCAGTGAGATCTTCAATTCTGCCATCTTTTAAAGGCTTGGCTACTTCCATAGTCAAATGACCTGTATCAGGATCACGACCAAGGGTGGTCAGTGTCCTAGATTTCTTAACCTTGTTTTCGGCTGGGGCCGACTGCATTGCCTGCGAAAGCATCTTGCCACTAGGAGTACTTAGCTCCGCTCTCTTCCTCTTCCGATCTATGGTGTTATCAATCCATGACTCCACACTTGTGATCTTTGATGCAGAGAGTAAATCCTCTACGAACAACTTCCTGATAACAGGAGGAGAGGCTTTAGGTTTGAAAGCGAAAGGATTCACCTTCTGGGAGGAAACACTCTTCTCCTTTTGAGGAGACCCCAAGTGTTCATCTGCTTCTTCGGATTCGGAACTGCTACTATCATCACAAATCTCGAAAACGAGAGGGACCTATTGGCCAGGAGTATCGCCTGCTTGTTCCATGGTTTCTCCCTGGGCTTGCTGCTCTGGTTCGGTGGCTCCAACTGGTTCTTCTATCGGCTTGTTGGGTTCTTCAACTTCGACTTCTTTAGTTGAACCGACGTCGGGAGCTGACCCTATTCCACAAGTTTTCTCCAATGGAATTTCCTTTGCTAGCGGTTGATCATCTCCACCCGCTGGTTGAGCTGGACCTTTTGCTGCAGTTGAAGTTGGCAAAGAGGAAGATGCAGGAGCACTCACCAGCTCGACTACATGATCTTGTTGAGGAGTGGGTTTCCCAGATCTCTTTTTTCTTCCCATCATCCACTGGGCCCACTTGTCGGTTCTCTTGATGACCTTGGCTGCCAAGGTCTCCAAATCTTCGATGGCTTGACCTTGAGTTGGCTCAGAGCTCACAGGATATGGCTTAATCTGGTCCCGGTATGTATCAGTGTACATATGTTCACCGTCATTGACGATGCCCTCAACATCAATATTGACTCTGAACAACTTGATTTGTTCAACGGTCAGTTTGGAGTAGAACCTCTCTCGGCTTTCTAACTCATCTTTGCAGTTAGCCCAATAATCCTCGAGCTCGGGAATATGCTTGACTACAGAGCCCATCTGCAGGTGATCTTTGGTGTAGCCTATTGGATCGAACTATGGTCTCAGCACCTCATACTTCTCCGGCTTATATCTACTCTGAAATGTCTTGATCACAATCTTAGCATTCGATTACACGCAGCTGTAGGCTCCAATGGCAATAGGGAACTCGTAGCCTTTCTTCTTAATGCCTGTGTTGATGAGGTTCACTTGCAACATCTGACGGATCACCTCCACGAGCACGACCATATCTTTCGGGTACCTTGGTAGCTTCATGGGAAAATCATCGAAACCTGCAAGACGAAGGTATGAGAAGCTTGCAAATTGAATAAAGAAGCTCCCAAATTGAGTGATGAATTCCATAGCCTTTGGCGAAAATCTCCGCTTTGGGCATCCTTGCAATTCTCTGCACAGTCTCATTGTGAAAGAGTCATTAACTCTAATGAACTCGGAGTAGCTATTTTGCAATCTCAAATGGGGGAAGAAATCATACATTTTTATATCATCTTCATACTCTTCTAGCCTATGGAGACCTGGCCATACTTGCAATGTAGCTAACACATATATCAAAGAGGAAGACATATAGAAACTTTTCTGATATTTGGTGAGATTCAAGGCATTGGACAGATTTTCACTTACCACTTGAGTCCAATCTATATAATGATGCTCAGTACAAATTACCTGGACCAAGAAGAAGTAATGTTCTATGAAGTTCAGGGCGTCACTTTCACCTTTAATCCTGTGAAGAAGTACTAGGACATCAACGATCTTGGCCTTCAAATCCGTCCTGAAAAGCGTCTTTGACACTTTTCCTTTCATGCTTCTAGCCTTCTTAAACCACGAGTCCATGATCTCTTTCCTCCATCTCATCTTCTTCTCATTGTATTCTGATGCTGCAAGTGGGAAGTTCATGTTTGAGAATTCCACTTACTCCGGGATACGGAGACTGTTTTGCACCGACTCCCTATCAATGGAGAGGAGTACTGTGTCGTCAGGCAAAAGGATTTGCTTCGTATCTAGATTGAACCTAGCTATACATTCTCGAATAAGCTTAGGGGCTTGAACTGCTACGGGAAACCCGGCGGCCTCAACCAGACCACTCCTTTTGAGTTTTTGTGTCATGGGATGAATGTTCTCCTCATTCAGTCTCTTGTGCAGATTATCCAGATCATAGAACCTGAGAGATGTATCAGTCAAATTTTGCCACTCTGATGTGATCCCATTCAATCCATCAAAACCCATGAATTTGGTGGCCATAGCTTTTGATTAATGCTTTCGACTTACTGTTTAAAGCTTCGATGGATGCTAAAAAAAAAATCTGAAAAGGCTATGGGAATCAAGAGCGTAATTGAATGAATAGTAATTTTTTGCTTGATTGTTTTGATCTTTTATAAATAGCTTGCCTTCTTACAGTTACTTTCCATATCTCACGCCACACGAGTGATAGATTTTCAAAAAATACCCGTTAAAGTTCTAACGTTAAGATTTGAATTAAATGCACCTTATTAACGGTCTTAAGGAATCAGTTTTACCCGATCGTAAGAATTGTAACGGTAACTTAATCTGCGTAGCGGATTTTTACTTTTCCGCTTCCCACACTGCCTTTGTCGGGAATCACACTATGGAGGTGGAAACCCGATGGTGAAGAGGCTGGAGGAGTGATTTTCCAAAATCCTGTAATTGGCCCATCCTTTTATCAATTCTTTCTAACTTTCAAGGCGAAGCATCTTCATCATACTAGATCATTCATTTCTAATGTCTTCTCATATCTATCTCTTCGCAAGCTACTGCTTTTCAGAAATTGACCCTCTCTGGTGATTTTTCGAAACGGGAAGAGTCAACAGCCAATTTTCCGAAAAGTGGACTCTTATTTATTATCTCGTGCCATTGAGGACACTTTATCCACTGCAAGGGCTCAACTTACTTTCTTGACTGTGGTGGTTGTCCTTCGAGAGTTCCTGATACACTTGCCACTGTTCTCCGGAAAATAACTTCTGCAGGGGAAACTCCGCAAATGGGAAAGCTCATCACGGTTTCTCTGCCAAGTGATTTTTCTGGATCCGACCCGTTCTCAAACAGTGAACTTCGAACCACAGGCTTGTATATGTGTTGGGTGATCTCCGTGTTCTCTTTCACGGAAAATTACCTTCATGGGTTGAAACCCGCCGAGGAGAAGGTGATTGGCAGTTTCCCGACAAAGAGGGGAGATGTAACTTTGAAACTTATTTTCATATGAATGTCTTTAGTGGAGCTAGGGGAACAAAGTCTTTATCGAATTAGGAACTATAACTTACCCATTCCCAAGACAAAATCAAAACCATCTCGGCTTAAAACCAGAGAAAGGAAAGAAGGGGGGGGGAATTCGATAAAGACTACCTACCTTAGGGAAAAACTAGACTTAGACTCCAATTTTAAAACACCTCAAAATTCAAGACTCGATCTAACACAAGTATCCACTTTTCTTTCCCAAGGTGAAGAACAAAATTGGGGCAACAACTGGCTCTGTCTGGGGATTTGGATATGTCAATATTCAAGCAAGGAATCCAAATCTCTGGTTTCACATAGTTCAATGAAAAAGTGGCTCACAACAAAACTAAAGCAAAGGAAGGAAAGACATGAAAGGAAAAACAGAACGAAAGAACCTAGACTAAGGAAAACAGAAACGTGAACTAAATGTAACTATTATACAACACAGGGATTACCTGTTTTCAATTCACAACTTGATATAATTTCAGATCCTGACCATTATAGGTCAAGGGCAGCACCTCACCATTTGGATATGCCAACTTGAAGGAATTCCTGTCAAAATCTTGATGAATGATGAATAGTCCTTTCCACAGCGTCTCAAATTTACCGTGCATTCCCTTTGGTGCTCTCCGTTTACCCCATAGCAAAACTGAATCTCCAATTATGAACTTTCTTGGTCTGGTTTTCTTATCAAAGAGATTCTTTACTTGCATTTGATGTTCGGTGATGTGATCAACAATCTTTTCTCGTTCTTCTTCAAGTTTATTCAGATAAAGAATTCGCTTTTCCAGCCCATCTTTATACACGCTGTCTTCTACCACCATCCTTAACTTGCTGGTGGCTAATTCCAGAGGCAAGGGAAGTCTTACCTCAACCCCATACACCAGTTCAAACGGTGAAATACCAATTGCCCTTTTTGTAGTAACTCTGTCAGCCCAAAGTGCCTCGTGAATTTTCTTATGCCAAGTCCTTTGATTGTTTGATACTAGCTTTCTCACTATCTTCACCAGGTTCTTATTACTCGACTCAGCTTGCCCGTTCCCTTGTGGGAAGTAGTCGCACGAATGACTAGCGGTTATGCCATACTCAAAATAGAAATTAATAATCTCCGCCGAAGAAAAGTAGGCTGCATTATCCATAACTAGCTTGACCGGCACACCAAATCTTACCATGATGTTCTCCTTAATGAATTCACATACTACTTCAGAGGTAGTTCTTTTATTGGCCTTTGCTTCCACCCATTTCGTGAAATAATCAGTCGCAGTAATTATATAAGTATGACCGAAACTTGACGCGGGATTAATAGGTCCGATAAAATCGAGAACCCACTGCTAGAAAGGGCCTTCAATTACCACTGGTTTGAGAGGGAGGGCTGCCAGTTGGGGTCGACCTATAAACATCTTACACTTTTCACATTTGGCAACCCAGTGATATGCATCTTTGAACATTCCCGACCAATCATAGCATTGTCTCAAAATTTTAAATGCGGTTACAAAGGATGAGAAGTACCCACCACAAGCTTCGTCATGGAACGTTCTTAACAATCTCTCCTGCTGTTGTTTATCAACACACCTAAGAAAGGTTCCATCTACAGATCTTTTATATAATGTACCCTCCTAGTTGACATACTTAGCTGCTTTCAACCTCAAAACTCTCCTTTATTTAGCTGTCAATCCGTCTGGGCATTCACCATAAGTTAGGAAATATATGATGTCTTCAAACCATGGGTCTTGCAGACTCACCGCCAGAACTAACTGTTCTACTTCAGGCTGGTTATCTTCTCCACTATCGGCCATAGCTTTACATAGCGCATTGCCTCACACCAACTTGGTGGGCTTGATCTCTATGTCGTATTCTTGCGTTTTGGCTACCCAAGCTCCTCTGTTATTGCATCCCACGTCTTGCTGGGTCAATATGCTCTTTACAACAATATCAGGAACAAACACAATTGAGTGAGAATGTAGGATATAGAATCTAAAATTCTTTAAAGCTTTCACCACTGAGAAAGCATGCTTTTCAGTGGGAGAATACTTCAGCTCGTGATCTTTCAATGGCATGCTCATAAAGGCAATAGGAGCCTGAACGCCTTCTCCATTTTCTTGCATAAGAATAGCCGACAGAGTGTGTTCAGATGCGTAACAATAAATCATAAAATCTTTCTTATAGTCTGGGTGGCATAAGACAGGGGCACCAGCTATAGTGTCTTTGCTATTTTGGAAGGCTCTTTTACCAGGGTCATTCCACTTGAAATTTTGATTACCCTTCATCATGTCCACAATACATTTGGTGATTTCCGAAAAGTTAGGAACAAATCTTCTGAGGAAATTCACTTGACCAAAGAAGGATTTCACTCCAGTCTTACTTATAGGCAAGCTCAGCCTTTGAATGGCTTTGATTCGTTTTGGATCGATCCTAATACCTTCCTGTGATACAATATGACCTAGGAGTTTTCCTTCAGTAACAAAGAAAACTGACTTCTTAGGATTTAAAGAAATCCCATGCTCTCTACACCTTTGCAGAACTCTCTCTAAGTCTTTGATATGATCATTCCTTTTCCTAGAGAATACAGTTAAGTCATCTAGGTATATGACAATAATCTTATCCTTCATATTGGCAAAGGACAAATCCATACCTCTTTGGAATGTCGCACCGGCAATGATAAGACCAAACGGCATCCTATGGTATGCAAATGTGCCCCAGGGGGTGGTGAATGCTGTCTTATGTTGATCTTTCTCTTCTACTTCGACCTGGTTGTACTCGGAAAAGCCGTCAAGCATGGACATCATTTCAGCTCCTGCAACTGTCTGCAACAAATGATCCATGTTGGGGAGCACATAGTTATCCTTCAAAGATGCTTGATTTAAATTTCTAAAATCCATGCATATCCTTATCTCCCCGCTTTTCTTCCTCACAGGAACGATATTTGCTATCCATGTGGAATGATGGATCAGGTAGATAATCCTGGCTTTGAGCATTTTATCAACTTCTCTGAAGATGGCATCTGCCACTTTTGGATTGTAATTTCTCTGTTTCTGTCTGAATGGGGCAGCATCAGGTTTTAGGGGAATTTGAATTTTCTAGAAAAAGCCTTCTAGCTTCTGTCCTCTCTTTGGGTGTACAACACTTCCCAATATTAATCATTCTAGGATTTGACTCATTCCCAATGTTCATCCCTTCATATTCTCCAGTTGTTAGGCCTTTCTCTATTCACTTTTTCTTAATATAAGTGTCATGATGATTGAACAACTTTTCTAATGATACAAAATATGGGGGAATGACATTACCTTGTAATTGAGTCACTCCTGGTTCATCCTTCTTCGGTTTCTTGGGATGATCTTGCGAAGAATCATTCATCATTTCTTTAGGAGGGCTGTCATTACCTTCGAGGAAAAGTTGCAGACTTTTATCATCGTCGAATACTTGCCAATCATCAACATTATCAGGTACCGAAGGCCTGTATACTACTTCTACCTGGTATTTCTTGTCTTTAAACTCTGGATGAGGTAATAGTAAAGAAGCGGATACTGCTAGTGAATCTGCTTTAGAATTTAACTCCCTGGGGACATATTCGATTGCAAAGGCATCTAATTCTTCAATCTCGTCCCATACCCTGTTCCTGTAGCTCTTCAACTTTTTATTTTTGACAGAATATTGGCTTTTGATTTGGCGCACAACCAGCTCGGCATCACCTCGAGCTCTTAGAACTCTTGCACCTTTTTCTTTTGCAGCAATTATTCCGAGTAACAATACCTTGTACTCATCCGTGTTGTTAGTGTTTGCGAATTCCAGTTTGAAAGCCAGAGGTTCGGGTTCACCTAAAGGTGGGATCAATACTACCCCGGCCCCAGACCCAGAAGAAGAACAATTACCATCGAATTCCAACGTCCAGACTTTTGGAATCTTTTCTTTCTCAAAAACCTCCACTTCTTGTTTACTTCCAGATTCATTGTCAATGCCCTAGGTAAGCATCATGTAATTTCCAAACTCTAATTCTTGATACAGAATTTGAGCTTTTGGGTCGTCTGATTTCAACACTGTAAACTTAGACTTCTCCTCAGGTTCTAATTTAACCTTCTTATTTCCCACGGGAATTACTGCCTGGGACCAATCCAACTTAATTTCTCCACCCATGTCTCTGCAAAAACTCCTGCTGAGCAATAACCCGTAACTTGCTGGTGTATCCGCAACAAGGATTGTTAGTAACATCTTTTCAGGATGAGCCACCAAGGCTACTTGAGCATCTTTGATTTGGCCAAGCAACGGGACTTGCTTAGCATCCATGGAATAACACTTACCATGAACTTTTGTCATGGTGAGGCCTAATGCTTTGGCTACAGGGAAAGGCATCACATTATCAGAGGCTCCTGAATCTATGATACAGTTGCTAAGTTTACAACCATTGATATATAAGGAGACATAAAAAGGTTTGGGCTTTTGTCCTGGGAAGGTAGCTAGCATAGTGGTTTCCCTTTCTTCGAATAGTTTCGCCAGTGAGGAATCATCTTCATTGGAAGAAGTGACATTATTATTCAACTTAATACTATCTCCTTTCAAGTAATCTATGAACCTTTTCAATTCAGTGGGGTTCGACCTTAAATAATCTATGGGAGAAATCTGGATCTTGGAATTTTTATAGAACTGAATGAAATCAAAGGAGTCATTTTCCTTACCCGGCTGTGAGATTTTCATTTCCCGATTGCTTTCTTTCGTACCTGAAGTGGACGCTTCGTTAGTTCTAGTTGATGAGATGACAACAAGAGTTTTATCTTTTTGGCTTCGAGTTAGGATTGCGCAAGTGGTGCCATCTATGGTAGCATAGCACTCTCTTTGCTCTTTTGAATCGGATTTATACTCAAAAAAAAGATTTACAGAGTCGCCATGCGAGCATGAATCCGGTTCATTGTCTGATGTCGTAGTGTCCAACTCGTTGGTAGATAACAACTGCATCATGCGAGTTATCTCAGGGCAGCTCTCACCATTATGGTCTGTCGTTAAATGAAATACACACATATTTCCTTTCTTAGGGGGAGCCTCAATTGCAAGCCTTTGTTGTGGAGCAGGTAATTGTAACGTCCTTCCATCATTACTCCTACTACTCTGATCTTGAAATGGCCTTTGATATGAACTGTTGAATTTAGGGAGTTGCCTTTTCAAAACGATGATTTCATTAGACATTTTCTGCATCATTTCATTAGTTGATGAAGAACCGCTCGAACTAGCACCCGTTTGTATCTCTCTTTTCCACCTATCGGCGGAGATCATGTCATCTTCCAACTCAATCGCTGTTCTCTGGGCAGCATCTAAATCTGCAAGCCAAGCTCGCCTTAAATCATAGTTTATGTCGGGTGGCACGGCACCCATAAAGAATATCTTCAAATTTGCAGGGGTGGGTCTGTCAGCTGTGGGAATTCTATTAGCAATCTTGTTGAATTTCGTGACGAATTCCCTCATACTTACAGAAGCTTTCTTTTTAATAGAAGTCAATTGCGCCCAACAAGGCATGTTCGTTTTCGGCTGTCTTAAATCTGGCTTCAAACGCTGATCTCATAGTAGCCCAACTCGTAATTGAAGTGTCGTCCAGATGATAAAACCAATCTGCTACTGTTTCAACTAGAGTTTCAACAAAAAGTCTGACAACAACATCTTCATGTGCAATACCCAGGATGTGAGTTGCTGCAAAGAAAGCTTTGATGTGCTCATCCGTAGTCACTTTCCCATCTCCCAAGAACATCGTACTCTAAATTTTCACGTTGTTCCTAATGAACATCATACTCTATTCCAAGACACCCTTCTTTCAAGCTTGTATGTTCCTCTTTTGAGTAATATAACTTAACTATAGAGGTAGAGAAGGAAGAAGACTCAGATGTTGATGTATTAGCCATAGTAGTCACTATCTCCACTTGTGCAACAGTAGTGACTATAGCAGTAGTCTGTGTTTAGATCGCTACCGGTGTCGGGCTACTCTGTGCAATCTCAGCTATGAACTGCTCAAATTGTGCAGTTGTAGTGTCAAGCAAAGTCATGGGTGCATCAGACATGGAGGGGAATGTAGAGTATGCATCAAACACATTCTCTAGGCAGCCATAGTGATCCCTTGATGTATATGTAGGAGCAACTGAAGATATGGACATGGCAGGTGTAATCACAGAGGGATCCACAAAAGGAACATGTACTGTGGAAAATGAGTCCACGTCTACATCCAACAGAGAATCAGGAGACTCATTTGACATCGGTGTGGAATTTGGAAGCGCTGTTATCACCAATGTGTCCATGGAATGAGGTACCTCTGGAATAGGCTCCTCATGCATCTCATCCTCGCTAGATACAACATGTATCCTCTCAGGCTCTATGATATTTATTTCAAGAGCCTTGACCGCAACCTTGCCTCCTTTAATGGTAAGCTTCGGGATAGTTTCAACCTCAGATGTAGAAGTTCCATCTTTTCCTTTGCCTATGATTTTCGACCTTAGCCCAATCGGACCAGCATGATCAAAGCCCTTTCCCGACTTGATTTTTATGCACTTGAGGCCTCTTCTTTTCAGCCAAATGCTCGTGTTACCCAAGATCGGCTGAAACTTGTCCTAGATAGACATATTTTCCTTCACTTACCATGTAGGTGATATAATAGGCAAGTCCTCAACATGGTGTTTCTCATATTTGTGATCTAGAACAACCCCATCATCTTCAACTCCGTTAGGAATCTCTGCCAAGTTGAAGTCCACTAACTGCTTTACAGTTAACTTGCAGTAATCCAACCTTCTGATATCAACCTCTGTATGCAGGTCAGTCTAGAGGTCCTCAAGACTATGCACACGCACAAATTGCCTCATTTTTTCGTTTAAGCCTCTGCAGTCAAAGAAACTCTTGGACATGAACTTCTTAAGAGTGATCTCTTGAAGCTCAATCTCCATGTTTTTGGCCTTTGGAAGTTATCCAAAGAGTACCCTCCTATCTTGAGTGGATTTCTTGAGGAAATCCCCACTCCATGCATGTGCAATGTTGACTGATACGCCTGCACCACCATCATTTGCCTTGCTAACTCCATCAAAATGATTTTGTTTGTGGGATAGTGTGGAAAGGTGTAGGACTCACCATGGAAATAACCAACTCTAAGATATGTAAAGTTGGAAAATTGCAGGAAAAGTCAATCGTACTCGTTCACTTTGTTCCAAGCCTCATCCGGTACTCGCTTCTTAGCAAGCTCTCTGTCAAACAAACGAATGTAGTGTCCATAGAAAGCATATTGTGGTAATGAACACGACTAGACCTCAAAGTTAGCTACTCATAATAGTCCCACACAGGCACTAGTGACCTATCTCCTTTGGTTGAGAGGCTAGAAAATGTCCCAAAGGTAGTAACAATGTACACCAAGTAAGAATTCATGTAGAACATACAAGTGCTAAGAGCCTGGGACAACTGCTCACAAAGTATGTCACTGATCATCTCTCCCTAGAAGATCTTCTGCTTTGATCTAATTATTATGGAGATAAACTTATACATCCATGGTTCAAAAGTGTTGGACTCCCTAAGGCCTCCAATTTTGCTAAGCAATATGATGAGATTATTTATCTCTTCCTTGAATTCTGATTGGTGAACCCCCTTAGGCTATCTTGACAAGTTGGACCTCTTATTAACCAACCAGCGATCAATGACATATTTGATATAATCTTGTCTCCCATCATTCCACCTCTCCAGAGCTTTTTGCTTTGATATATTCATGACCATAGGAGTAGGTGGCACTTTGAAGATTCGATCTATGGTATTAGGATCCAAGCTGATGATGGTGTTCCCATCTTGATCTATGATGGTTCTAGAAGAATAATCAAAATTCTTTTCACATGCCATGAAAAATTATGGCTCTAGGGCAGCCACAGGAAATGTAGAAACTAGGTGGATATAGCTTTGTCTGACAAGAAGCATCTCATCTTTTGTTGAAGACTCAACTCTTTGAAGAAACTCACCCATATTTAGGTGACCAAGTTTGGTATCCCGAATCTCATCAACATATGATGTGACTTGAGAAGGAGAAATGTAACTTTGGTACTTATCGTATTGGTACTTTATTTTCTTCTTCTCTTTTCCCCTCGAAGGAACAACTTCTTTTGACATAGCAAGCTTGTGTGCAAGCGACACTGTTTCATGGAAATCCCAAAATGTGAGTACATCTTCATTTGATGGATCCATAGAAGGCTGATTTGAGACACACATTGCGTGGTTCTCAAAGTATGCAAGTAAGAAATATGATTGGAGATCTTTTGAACAGCAAAGGACAATGGATTTTGGACAAAATCAGCTCTTTAAAAGGGGGAAAAACTCAAAAACAAGCTTTTACAGAGGTATTGCATATGTGCGGATAGCAAGTTTGGAGCAAATAAATGGGATGAATATGTACATATATACATACAAAAAGGAAGTTCATTTACTATTAGGTGGGGTGAATATGTACATATATACAAAAAGAAAGTTCATTTACTCATAGGTGGGGTTTTTATGTCCCACTACAAGTCATCCGAAAGGCTCTTGATGCATACAAACATGATTTTTAAGTCCATTTGCAACCTTGGAAAAAGTAAGAAAAAAATGCATGCAAACACTTGAAGGTGGACTTTTTAGCTTGCATTGCATGATGGGAAAGTAACTTGCTCTTTTTGGAGTGATTCAATGTTAAGAACGGGGTTTTGAATCCCGATTGCATATGAAGGAAAAGACACATTCTTGGGCTTTTTCTTTGTGGGAAGAACTTGCATCTCTTCTTGCATCATTTTGGGAAGAACTTGTATTGTTGTTTGGGGAAGATCATTGCATTGTTTTGACAAACAATGTTCTCAAACCAAAGACCACACCAATCTGGAAATGATTTTTAAAAACAAAAATGTATACACAAAACAAGAACAAAAACAAAACAAAAGAAGCCCTAGCTTGCACCACAAAGAAAGTATATCTCTTCTTTGAACTTGCCAATGAAGGAGTCTTGGAATCTTTGAAGAAATCTTCTCAAATCCTAGTGATTCGAATTTGAAGAAAATCCCAAGATGGAAACTATATAGGCCACAAAATTGACCAAATCTCCTCAATGAAGAAGGCAAAACTCAGTCCTCAACAAATCTCTGACAAATGGCCATGAATGAGAGCCAAAGTGCATGGAGATAGGGAGCTAAAGACTTGTTCAAACCTGCAACTTGATGTTCTTGCAAGGAAGATGCAATACAATGCAGAAACGACGCCCTCAGGAGTAGAAACGTGCTGCAAATGAGGCGTTTTTGCCCTAGACAGGCTTCTTCGAAAGCTTTGCAACTTCAAATGTTCCTCCTAAAAGCGGGATTCTTTCTAGCATTTACACATGCCAAACACGGCTGTAGATGAGTGTTTTTAGATCAATACGGGCTTTGATATGCCCTCTACACCATATACAAACAGAAAGTTTGAACTTTATAATGTGTAATAGTATCTAAAAATGCTGTTCTCAGCCTTGAATAAAAAACGCAGGCCTTTGGAGATGTAAAACGAAGCCCTAGAAATTAAAACAGGCTTTGATATGCTATTCACATGCCTTTAATAACCCACATTTTGCACAAAAGGCCCAAGAACAGGCTTCTTGGATTCAAACACTTGTGATTGCATGCATTTTAGAGCATGTAGAAGACATAAAAATTGCCGCCCTGGAATTGAGAAGGAAAACGCAGCATAAAATGCGTTTTATAATACTCTTTACATGTCCAAGAAGCCATAATGGGCTTTGAAATACCCTTTGCACGTGATGACGGTGTTTATAAATAAATGCCATGCCCTGTAAAATCGCCACCATGGACTTTTGCATATGAAATACATATCCAAACTTGATTACATGTTATTTAAGACATGCAAAAGCCCCAAAAATCACCACCTTTAGTCATATGGTTAATGACTTTAACACATGGGTTTTTCATGTGTAATTAAAAGCAAATTTTAAAAGAGAAAATATGTAATTAGAGTGTAAAAGCCCACTATTACATTATAAACTCATTATAAATTCGTATATCCTCATGCGAATATATAAAGATGGAGTTTTATTTCTATTTTGCAAGTAAATAACACCCATGATGTTATGCAATGGTTGGCGAAAAGCCCACCTAGGCAAGACTTTAATGAAAGAATAAAGATATGCAGTCAGGCCTAAAAAGCCCACTTGTTGAACACTTAATTCCTTAATAACTTTTGATAGGCAACTTCGATTGAGGCCTACGATAGCTCAAAAGGAGTGGAATTGAAAATGCCACAATCATAGGGTGAAAACAAAACAACTAAGAAAATGCCTTAGAGAGTTTTATCCTACGAAATTTTTCGTACGGTTGCCCCAATTTTACGAATACAAAATTGAGGACAACAACTTGCTCTGACTGGGGAACATAGCTCGTTTGTTCTTAGAAACAATGGGGAATGTAGAATCCAGAATCTCCAAGTGCCTTAGTATTCATTGGGCTACAGAGTCAAGCATCAAAGACACAAAACACACAAAAAAATGACGCGATTGACGCAAGGCAAAACCTATTTAAAACAAAACAAATTTATGCAAATGCACTTATTGAAAACAAAGAAAACCTACCTAATTAAAACTAGCTGACAACACAACTTTTCAGATGAAACCATTTACTGACTTGGCAAAATAACTACCTTCTTTTAGCAGCTTGCAATACCTTACATGTTCACAGGCAACTTTGGAACCATGACACACGAACAATTGGAGCAATGATGCCAATGCTTGATACAACACCTTTTGGAAGAGATGAATAGATTCACCTTCCTCTTCAAATGAAACAAATGTACTGCTGCCCCAAAATAGGTTCATGAATCAGACTTTTTCTGCTGAATTGCAAACACATGTTTAGCCTCTTCTTCAATTGAATCTTCATGCTTAGGTACAAGTGGAAAATCTATCTTTTTGTTAGCTTCCAACCAAACAAGATGCCTTATGGGACATCCCCTTGATTGAACAAAGATTGAACTTTTCTTACCAGCTGCAACTTGAGTAATTGGTTCATCAACCACCATCATGTCAGGTTGATCAGAATGAATTACCTCATTTCTTCCTTCTGCATATGCTGGTTACAAATTTCAGACATAAAAGAATTGTCTTCAATATTTGAACAAAATTCCCCTATGATGTTCAGGATAAGATCCTCATCAAGTTTTGGGGTAGATCTTCATGTAACACTTGTTCAAGTTCATGACCTTGAAATGAAGATGCAGTATTGACATCTTGACTGGGACCTTCATGCATGTCCATCTTTTCTTGTCTAATGACACGATTGTCTTCATTCATTTGAACATCAAAAGAATGAATTTCATCTTTTTGAATTTTCATCAACAACTTTTTGAGATTGCGTGAACTAGAAATAAGAGTTGCCAACTATGTCTGCTTCCTTTTCCTGGAAGAAAATAGAAAAATCACTAGCTTCGGTTTCTGGGTGCTTCAATGTTGCCTTTATTGATGGTGCCTCAATAGCGAGCTTCTTTGGTGATGAAACTAACTTTTGTTGATTCCCTCTAGCAGGATTACAAGCAACATTTGGAAGAGGATCCCTTTGTACATCCTTGCGAGGAGCAAGGAACATAGGGTGAGAACAAAACCAAAATCAAACAAAACAACTAAGAAAACGTCTTAGAGAGTTTTATCCTACAAAATTTTCTGTAGGGTTGCCCCAATTTTGCGAATACAAAATTGAGGACAACATGCTACTCACCACCTTCCCTTTTAATAGGGTGAGTCTTGTCCTTTAGCTCTTAACATTATTGCAGCTCCATCCGCCATTTAATGGACTGTATAAACTAATCATAAGTAATGCACAAATGTTTAACCAAGTATATCATTTCATTGTTAACTACATACTTCTATTGAAACTCATATCATTAATTCACATTAACTCTTGTCTATTCAGCTCAGGGTGAGCTGAGATTAAGGATTTGATTCAGCTCTGAACCATTGACATTTTTGTGAGGAGTCTAACCATTAGATCACCCAAATGACATAGAATTATATACAAAACTTTCCTCTGAATATGTTCTATCCATGCTAGGCATTTAGTTTTGTACCTTCTAAGGTCCCTTTATAGCATTTAGCACCATGTTTTTTTAATACATTAAACTGAGGCATCAGCTCTACACATTGCATCAACCCTGTCATCTTACTATACAACAAACTAACCAGAGAATGTTTGTGTTGCCTCTTATGTCATAAGACTGTTATCTTTTGACCTTTAGATATCATTATCACCAAGTATTATAATTGTCATATTGATTCCCTGTCACAGTTATTTTCTCCTTGAATTCTTCTGTAGTTAAGTCTTTCTTATCCCTCTCCACCATGGTAATGTATTTGGTTATTTCCCAGTCATAGTTTTGCAGCCAAAGAAAACTACTAGGTGTATGAATTAGACCACCTGTTAGTATCAAGACCAGGTTCCCAGCAAGCACGGGTGCATTCCTTTCTGTTGTGTCAGGATTGATCCTTCCATATTCTATAGTAGTCACAGAGAGCTTTGTAGTTATTCCAAATATACAGCCTCCTATAGTTCCTGATATTGCTCACACTGCATTGGGTTTTCTGCTTAGGAGTATGAAAGCTATGGGCATGACAGTTGAACCAATTAGCACTCCCATGGCTAAGTACATCCATCCCAAAGAGATTTCAGCCATGTTCAGTACCACTGCCAGGACACCCGTAAGGCATCCAAAAGTAAGAACCACAGTCCTGGAGACTTTGAAGATCTGCTTCCCATTGGCCTTGGTATTGACATAGGTTCAGTAGATGTCATATGCTCATAGTGAAGACACTGCAATGAGTTCTGAGGAACCAGCAGATGTCACTGCCATGACTATGATTGTAAGAAGCAATACAGCACCACTCTTTCACACAAGAGCTATTGTTGTTGCAGGTAGTACCCTTCCATGGCCAGCCTCACTTTCTGTCAACAGAAGATCAAGGGTCAAGGAATCAAGGTCCCCAGAACTCAACATGGTGAGGTAAGAACCTACATGATTCCCACTTACAGGACCATATGCATGCCATTTGTGTGACAATGGTTCTATGCACTTTCTTGTAACCATAAGAATATTTTTATACACAATCATTGGACTCCCCAGCTCAGTACTTGATGTATACACTAAATATAAAAATACCACCAAAGCAATGTGAACAATATCTGAATGTGTAGAGCCAGCTAAGAAAGTAGCTTCCAGTCCTCCTGCAATTGTGTAAAGTTAAACAATAATACCAAGTGTAATAAAAAAGCTAGCAGCATATATGTCTACACCAGTCAGAACATTTACAACAGCAAAAGTACCCGGCAGTAGCATTGCTGTCACAATGATTCTTGTCAAAATACAAAATGCAAGGAAGACAATGTGTGCAGAAGAGTCCCATCTAGCATGTATGATCTCACAAACAGTGTGTGCATATGGAGCCTTCCTTTTGATTTCAATAGCCATGCAAATAAGAGAACCTGAATTGTTGCACTGCTTGGATTCCGAAAAGGCCCACTAACTTCATAACCCCCCCCCCCCCCACCCACCAAAAAAAAAAACAAAAAAACATTTGAACTCTGACATAGTTGCAGTCCATGTCCACTGAGATACAATTACATTGGTTAGGAGCCCAGTTTTGACATTTCTACCAGCTATGTTAACCATAATAGGAATCACCTCTTCAAGGAGATTATCTTCATTGTGTAGCAGTCCAAATCCTTCTATTGTCTCCTTTGAATTCTCCCTTGACTGACCTAAACTCCTTAGAAAACTGCCCATGCATACACCTTATTTAGTACTGTCATAATGATTTCTGTTTGGACTGTTTCTTGCATGAAGATTATGCAGTCTTCATTTATGCTGTTCTCCTAGGTGAATCAACCCATGGCCCCAAATGCTCTTTTGCTGTCCTCTGTGTTATGGCTTCAAAATATAAAGGAACCTGTCCTTTCAAATCCATTATGGCTGTAATTACCCTTTCTCTCACTGTCATTATACTATGCAATACCCCATACTTTGTCTTCTCATTATTCACATTCTCTATCTATTTTCCTTACTCTATATCTTTGAATGATGTCTATGCTTTCCTCACCATTGTCAAACAACTTAGCAAGGTCGTTTACTTCATGCTGGCATTCATCTCGCCACTATTTTCCTGCACATCTTTTATCATGTTTTATTAAGACTACAGGTGTTTTTTTTGTTTTTTTTTTATCAGTAAAAGGCCGAAGCCCTAGACATTTTTTATTAATATAAATAGTTATATTACAATGTGACCCCGCTCACTGCAGGTGCTGGTAGGAAAGAGCAAGGCTGAGAAAACCTCCAGCCTTGCCCGGGACCATAGGTCCTGACCTTATACAAAAATTTACATGGGCATACCCACGACTCGACAATTGTCGAGATTTGTTAAAATACAAATTTTCTGTAGGCATACCCACGGCTCGATACCTATTGAGATTTGTACATATTTTACGTAGGCATACCCACGTCCCGAAAAAACTCTAGATTGCTTTTTTTAAAATCATGAATTATACATAGAATGGCGATTAGACAAGGATTACATCATTTGTACAATTGAAACAGAGTTTCTGATCCTCCTACTATGTCAAGTATATGTGTTGAACATCCGAATGATAGTCCTTCCTAAAAAAATAAGACAAAATTCCTCCGAGACCAAGGTTAACCTGCATCAAGATAAAAATTCTACATCTCGGCTACATATCCTATCTAAGAATATTTGATATTGACTATGAAGCCTGTAGTTAAACACTTTTATTATTGACAATATAATACTAGAAACAAATACTCTTGTGATTAAAAATCCTTACCGCTAAAGATTAACAATTCCTGCCACGAGAGTCTTAACATTTTAGGCATATTTACAGCAGAACTAAATATACTCCTCAGTACTATACTAGTGCTCTGACTAATTTCAAGTCATACCTGGCTAACTATCGGAAAGAAGATAATAGCAGAGTTTCATTATGGGCCTCTAATATTTACATCATTTAGAAAAAGCTGCAATGATTTCCAATCTCCTCAAATTGTAAGGCAAAAAACAATTAGTTTGAACATATGGTTATATATATATGTAGATTATATATATATAACCATGTGTTCATACCCTTACTGGATCTGTGAGATCTTCCGAGGCTTATCCAATATATAAATATATATTTGCAAAGCTCTATGTATTAATATATGTATACTGTCATCAGTATACCTATATTTATGACTCTTATATATAAAAGTAACAGGAAAGAGAAGAACGTCCAGTACCTTAAGCCAAGCATACTCTGAAGCCCTGTTAGTTATTATATATAAGCCATTTTGAAATACTCATAGGAGGAAGCTAGAATTTATATATAAATATATATATACAAACACCCGTATATATATATTTATATATACCATAAAAAACATATGTCCCTGTCTCTTGATACTACATTCTCAATCAAGGAAATGATTCAATTGCAAGTTGCCCATTAAAGCAAGTAATAACTTTATTTGTTGCTCAATACATCCCCAGTTCTTATCATACATGTATCCTGTGCTGAATGTTCCAACTTAATTTTAAATTTCCTAGCTGAATTATTTCCTCTTTTAGATTGTTTTTTGGAGGTGATCAAATGTATATAAATATAGATATACTGTTATCAACATATCTATATTTATATATATTAAACTATAAAAGGTAACAGGATTGAAGACTTCCTGATTCTGATCTTGCAAATCGTTATATCTTAGCTTTAGGCATCAGTATATATATCTATATATACTATTACTAGTATATATATATCTATATACCTAATATATACTCTGACTTTAGGATCCTTTAACTTAATATAGGAATACCAATTGTGACTAGGTTCCGTACTGTATTCTCAAATGCATGCAATTTTACTAACTGTGCCTCATCTTCTGCAACACGAAATGCTTCCCTGAGTAAAAACAATGCTTAGAAGACCTTGCTAGCTTAAAGTAAGATAAGATGGTATATACATACGTTTATATATACATATATATAATGTGCATATATATAAGCGTATGTACATACCATTATCCTGTCTGAGGACATCATTAATATAGCACTTAGCAAGGTTTGTTAAGAAGAATATGAATATATGTATATACCTATACATATATTCATATACTCTTACCCATGTCTAGCTGTGTAGCGAAACAGTAAAAGTATCCATTGACCCCCTTCCCAGGGGCATCGCCTCAGGGATTTTATTAACTCCTTACAGTGACATAATTAACATGACTTAGTCCATATAATGATAGCAAATTAGCTATGAATACCTTCATGTCAAAGGGAATCCGATCATGATTATCATTTCCAAGTATTTGCTCTAAGAGTGTATAATAATGTCAACCATGTATTATGGAGACACCCTTTAATCTGCTGTTGTGAAAGTACTATTGCCCAAAATTTCCCTATCATTCCCTTTTTGGCCACATCCTGTTTGTTCCAAGAAATGCTCAAGTGTCAAAACCCTCTGTGTTTTCTGCCTTTTGGCCCGAAAACCCAATGTGTTTTCGACCTTCTCTCTGAAGGCTTAGGATGTTTTTGACTTTCGGTCCAAAAATTCTCTGTGTTTTCGACCTCTAATTTGAAAACCCTCTGTGTTTTTGACCTTCAAGTGCGCAACTCCGACCAGGCGGGTCCCAGTTCCTCATAGCCGTGCAAGTGCAGTGGAGATCCGACGGCTGTCGCATAATCTCATGGAATCTTTCGAGCCCATGAGATCATGCGACAACGGTCGGATTAGAATCTTAGTGGGTCCGCGTTTTTTGAGTGAGGTGGAATATTTCCTAAGCGCGCTATCGCGACCAGGTGGGTCCCAGTTTCTAACGTCACCGTGGGGCCAGTCAGCAGTCAAGCAAACAACAAGCCGCCAGCGGTCAGTGGTTAACATCTTACGGTTGGTCGCATGATCGCATGGGCTCTTCCGAGCCCATGGGACCATGCGACAAACCGTCAGCAGTCATAGTTAAGGCAGTTCACAACGATTTCTGTGGTGCGGTTACATTCTTGTCGCATGTGGCTTCCCAAGCGCATGCGACCATGCGACAAGCCTCTAGCGGTCAGCAGGGACATTGACTCCGGCGGTGGGTCCGTGGACGGTGATGTATCCATTTGGACTGAGGTGGCGAAGGTTCTAGCGGGCCCGAGTGTCTATGTGGCAGCAAGGTGAGATCTCAAAGGCTTGTCGCATGATCGCATGAAGCCTTTCGGGCTCATGCGATCATGCAACCGTTGACTTTTTCAAATGCGGTACGGCTTGTTTTTCGTGACTTCTGAGTAGGGTATTGTAAGGTTATGGTCTACATAGTAAACCATCTTTTCCAGCCTTTCTAAGTGCTCCTTAGCGATTGTGAAAGTACTATTGCCCAAAATTTCCTTATCATTCCCTTTTTGGCCGCATCCTATTTGTTCCAAGAAATGCTCAAGTGTCAAAACCCTCTGTGTTTTCTGCCTTTTGGCCCGAAACGCAGTGTGTTTTCGACCTTCTCTCTGAAGGCTCAGGATGTTTTTGACTTTCGGTCCAAAAATTCTCTGTGTTTTCGACCTCCAGTTTGAAAAACCCTCTATGTTTTCGACCTTCAAGTGCGCAACTCCGACCAGGCGGGTCCCAGTTCCTCATAGCCGTGCAAGTGCAGTGGAGATCTGACGGCTGTCGCATAATCTCATGGAATCTTTCGAGCCCATGAGATCATGCAACAATGGTCGGATTAGAATCTCAGTGGGTCCACGTTTTTTGAGTGAGGTGGCATATTTCCTAAGCGCGCTATCGCGACCAGGTGGGTCCCAGTTTCTAACGTCACCGCGGGGCCAGTCAGCAATCAAGCAAACAACAAGCCGCCAGTGGTCAGTGGTTAACATCTTACGGTTGGTCGCATGATCGCATGGGCTCTTCCGAGCCCATGTGAACATGGGACAAACCGTTAGCGGTCACAGTTAAGGCAGTTCACAACGGTTTCTGTGGTGCGGTTTCAGGCTTGTCGCATGATCGCATGCGGCTTCCTAAGCGCATGCGACCATGCGACAAGCCTCTAGTGGTCAGCAGGGACTTTGACTCCGGCGGTGGGTCCGTGGACGGTGATGTATCCATTTGGACTGAGGTGGCAAAGGTTTTAGCGGGCCCGAGTGTTTATGTGGCAGCAGGGTGAGATCTCAAAGGCTTGTCACATGATTGCATGAAGCCTTTCGGGCTCATGCGATCATGCAACCGTTGACTTTTTCAAATGCAGTACGGTCTATTTTTTGTGACTTCCGGGCAGGGTATTGTAAGGTTATGGTCTACACAGTAAACCATCTTTTCCAGCCCTTCTAAGTACTCCTTAGCGAAAACTTCTTTAGCCACCTTAATAATATCTTCTTTGCTTTTGCCAGCAAAGATGGACAGGGCAATGAATTGCCCTATCACTTCTCCATTTGTTCTATAGGAATAAAGATTGTTGAAGAATTGATCTCCAATGGACTTTTCCACCGCCCTTCTGGTGGAATCCAACATAGGATTCAACATTTGATTCCATCTTTCTGGATAAATGCAACCTCTGAAAGCCATTGGTCGGTCACTCTTAATGTAGTAGGTGCTGAGTCTAGTGTCCATGTTTCCTCTATGAAACTATAAACAATAAAACTTTTTATAAACAGCTGTTGTTCGGTTATTCTGGACTTTTCCAGAAGACTCCTTCCCTTGTTCGAGATCCTTTCGGACTTCACTCAAATAAGTGGGGTGGTATTTCTCTTTGCATAATACCCTTTTCCTTTGTTACCTAGAGCCTAGAGGCTACGAGCTAACATTTCGCATTCCCTGAATAATTTGATGGCGTTTTCACCCGTGAACTGTCATCAGTATTTATGAATCCAAAACTTACTCTTGAAACAATATCTTCTTGCCTAGATGCTATTTATCCGGTTGGAAATTGTCTATTAGTGAGTCTTAATGAAATGATCTCTAATCAATGACCATACAAAGGTATAGGAGCATCTGTTATACATCATGAAGCTATATCTTCTTATATCGCATTGTAACATAAAACATCTCCTACATGGGGAGTCTCAAACTTTGATATTATGCTTACAGACATACATGCTTATCTATCATTATTATCATTGGCAGAATCCCGCTAATGATGATAATGATAACTTCCCCAAGCAAACATACAAGTAATGCACTAAGCTTCTAGCTTCGGCTATTATTCAATAAGTAATCACTAGTTGAAATGATAACAACGAGAAAAAGGATTAATTTTTGATTCCCTGCCGGTTCATGATGAGCTCACGAGTATAAGAGATGATGATCCAAATTTATGCCTTGTTGGTAGTTTTTCACCATGGAACGGGAAAACTGAGTGCATTTAATTATGATTATATTTGCAAGTGCTCTGCTATTTATTATGCTACCTGTAAAAAAGGCTCTGCAAACATTCAATACCTGATGCACACCTCTGAATAAAAAGGCGTACTATGTACAGAATATAAACCAAGTTTGTAGGTACCTACATCCCTTACTCTAATACCTCGGCCCATCCCTATCCTCCTATCTTAGCTGAGTTTTATAGGTAATAATTTTTAGTTGCTTGGGGCTCTTCAAGCAAGGCCGCTAATACTAGTATCTACCTATAGCCAAATTTAATGTCTTTGGGCTAAATGACCTCCTATAATTTGTACTAATCCCCCTTTAACTACTACAAACCTATTGTTTAGTAGAAATTCATATTAATTGGAATGTTACTGCATCTGTGTTAAAACCAAAAAAATTTGTTAGAATATAAGCCTATGTAGATTATTAGATATACCGATCCATAATTGTAACTCCGTTGGCTCCTAGATTGGCTAGCTTATCTGCCTCTGTATTACCCTCTCTATATGTGTGTCTTATTTCATACTTCGGGATCCCCTCGATAACTTGGTTAATCTCTTCTATTTTCGAGTTAAGGGACCAATTGGGAGTTTTCTTGTTTCGAATGGCATTGATGATAATTTGCGAATCTCCTTCGATAACTACTTTGGATAAGTTGATCCTCCTACACAATTTTAAACCTTCTAAGGCCGCTACGCATTCCGCCATGTTATTCGTGGAAGGATTTATGGGACTGGAGAACTTAGCGATGGCTTCTGACTTCCAATTGCGAATAATCCCCCTAATACCTGCTACCCCAGGGTTACCTCTAGAAGCTCCGTCAAAGTTAAGTTTATACCATCCCTCTCTCGGAGGGATCCATTTGCAAGAAACTCGGTCAGCCTTCACTTTGGGTCCCCCTTTGCCATATAGGGGAGGAATATCTAATTTTGGCCATTTTGCTCTGATTTTGTTATCCCAATTCTTGAATGCCTCTTCATAGCTTAGCTTGTTTCTGAGATTACTATTGATATTTTCTACTATTGATGCTTCTATTTTATTTGTGATTGAACTCCATGGTAATTTTTGACCTGTGAAAATCCTCCTATTTCTTTCTTTCCATAATTCCCAGGCAACTATTGCCGGGGAGATGGTCCATATATCCTTATATAGATTATCTTTATAAAGCGATGGCCATGCTTTAAGGTTACTTAATAGATCAACGTGGAGAGCAGACTTCCAGCCTAAACATTGATGAAGCCAATTCCAACAGTTTTGGGCATATGGGCAGTTGAGGAGGATGTGATTAACATCCTCGGATTGACTCTCACACATGGGGCATCTGGACGGCCCTTCAAAACCCAATTTCTTAAATCTGTCTGCTGTCAGAATTTTATTTTGCAAGGCAGCCCATAGAAACATACCCGCTTTTGGGAGGCCAGATTTATTCCAGCAAAGGTTCAGAGGGATATCTATATCGTCCATCTTCTGTTCTCGGATAATGGTATTGTAGCCCTCCTTTACAGAATAGTTACCATTCTTTGATCCTGCCCAAATCAGTCTGTCTAATCAATTTTTAAGTACAACTTCTCTCTTTTCCATTATTGACGTAAATTTCTGCTTCTCCTGCCATACAGAGTCAATTTCTTCTAAATTGCTCCATTTATTACTCTCTTTCTTACATATATAATCCTTGAGAAAGACGCCTTTGACTCTTTTACATTCTTCCATAAACTCCATGGAAAAACCCAAATTGCTAAGGGGAGTGAGACCTGCCCACGAATCCTCCCAAAAAAGAACTTGATCCCCTACACCTACATCCCACGATAAATAGTTATTAATAATTCCTCTGCATTCCTTGATGAAATTCCATATCCTGGATCCTTTGACATGTGTGGAGGACCTGAAGATGTTGATGGGATCCGCATCGAGAATGTATTTCTGTAATAATATCGACACCCATTTACATCTAGGTTCCTTATACATTCTCCATATAAGTTTAGCTCCCAGGGCTTGGTTTTGCCATAGAAGGTTTTTAATGCCGAGGCCTCCCTTAGAAATAGGTTTACATAAGGTATCCCATTTTATTAGGGCAAGTTTTTTGTCTTCTGATGGGCCTTGCCAATAAAATTCTCTAAACATTTTATCTAGGTTCTTTTTAATATTTATTGGTAAAGGGAGAATTGACAACTAGTACGTGGGTATGGCCGAAAGGACCGACTTGATCATAGTTGTCCTACCTACCTTTGTTAGCCATCTTCCTTTCCATGAGCTCTTCTTATTTTGGACTTTGGTAATCACTTGTTGCCAGAGTTTGGAAGATAGGAGACCTTTATCTAGGTCAATGCCCAAATACTTACACGGAAACTTGCCAATTTTATAACCCATCAACTTACAAATCTCTCTTTCTACTCTCGGTGAGGTATTAATGAAGAAAATTTCTGATTTAGTGGGGTTAACCCGCTGCCCTAAGGCTTTCATGTAAATAGTTAGGATATCTTTAAATGCTTTAGCTTCTTGACAGTTGGCTTGACCAGGTAGAATCGTATCATCTGCAAACTGTTGGTGTGTGATATTTGGAATGTTTTTAGCGACTTGTAGACCTGAGATCTTTCCTTCCAAATGTCTTTGTTATAGATCTTCCCAAAGCTTCTGCCATGATTACATATAAAAAGGGGGACATTGGGTCCCCTTGCCTAATGCCTCTCGAGATACTAAAGAAGCCTTCAGGAGTGCCATTAATTAGAACCGATATCTTAGGGGTTGAAATACAATTAAAAATAAGATTGACCCATTGCTTAGAGAAACCGAAACCTTCCATGCATTTGCAAAGGAATCTCCATTCTACTTTGTCATATGCTTTTTGAATGTCTATTTTCATAAACATACTTGGTACCTTTGTCATTTGAGCAGTATGGACTAATTCTTGTGCTATAATTATTCCATCCAGGATCGATCTATTTGCTACAAAACTTGTCTGTTCTTCATAAATTATATTGGGCAACAGTGTTTTAAGTCTATTTGCTAAGCATTTAGAGAGGATCTTGTATATTGTGTTACAGAGGGATATTGGCCTGAAATCCCCAGGATCCACACTTTCGTTTTTCTTTGGGATTAAAGCAAAAAAGGTGTTATTGATTTCACTTAGCAGGGACCCCGCGTTCCTGGTAGCTTCCACTGCTTGCCATACCTCTTCCCCAATAAAATGCCAACACTTCTGGAAAGAACCTACTTGAAAACCATTCGGACCCGGCGCTTTATTCGGGTGAAGTTGGAATACTGCCACTCTGACTTCTTCGAGGGATAACTTATTATTTAACATTTTATTATCGAGCTCCGTAATCAGTTTAGGAATGGCTTTAAGCATTTCATTTTGTGCTGAAAGGTCAGATGCTTCTGCACCATTGAGAAGGGTATGATAGAAGTTCGTAATCACACTCGATATCTGCTTAGGGTCCTCATTTATAAGCCCATCACTGGACTTAATTTTAGCTATTCTGTTGATGCTTCTATTACACTTAGTGGTGTTATGAAATTTTTTTGTATTGTTGTCTCCTTTTAACCAAGACTCCCTAGATTTTTGTCTCCAAAAAATTTCTTCTTTAAGAAGAATATCATTGTACTTAGCCATTAATTCCTTTTCTCTATGATAGCTTAGTTCGTCCATACCTTGTTCTATAACTAAATTGTTGAGGTCAGCTATTTCTTGCTCCAACTGATCCTTTTCTTTGAAGATATTATTAAAATTCTTCTTATTCCATTCTAATGCTTTGTGTTTAATAATTTTTAATTTTGCTGTTAAACAATACATTTTAGATCCTTTTATTGAAATTTGTTTCCACCATTCCTCCAAGAGATTTATAAACCCTGGGTTTTGGAACCACATAAACTCGAATTTGAAAGGACTTCTAGCTGGTTTGAAATCCTCTATAATAGTGAGCCTAACTGGAAAATGATCCGATCCTGCCTCTGGCAGAATCTCCGCACTATACAATAAGTTACAGATTCCATCATTCATCTTAACGAAGAATCTATCTAATTTTTCTGCTATATGGCTAAAACCTGCTCTTCCATTGTTCCAAGTGTAAATGCCATTGTTTGTGTTTATGCTAATTAGATTATTGTCCGATGCCCAATTACTGAAATCCTTATGAGCTTGTGATATATATTGAGAACCCCCATATTTCTCTTCTGTATCTAAAATAGCATTAAAATCCCCTCCAATAAAGAAGAGGGATTCTGAATTTACGGATAAAAAGAGGTGGATTTCCTGCCAGACTCTCCTCTTATCCTCATTAGGTATGGGGCCATATACGTTAATGGCCATATACGTTAATTAAGTTGAATTTTAAATTAGACTTTAGACTTTTAATTTCTAGAGCCAACCAGTTACTATTATGGGATAAAGGTGTGGTTGCTAACTTCCTAGGATCCCATAATACTGCTAACCCTCCGGAAGTACCTATTGAGGTCGCGTACTCTGCTTTCCATATGCCTAATTTTTTGCTGAACTTGGAGCTTTCAACTTTATTAAGTTTAGTTTCTTGTAATAAAATAATTTCGGAGTCAAAATTTTTAAGGTATCTTTTAATTAATCTCTGCTTATTAGGGGCATTTAGTCCCCTAATATTCCATGTAGTGACTTTCATTGTTCATGGGGAAGGCACTTCCCCTTCCCTGTGTTCAGAATATCGGCTAATTTCTTTTGATTACCTGAATTTCCATCTATGGTTCTGAGTTCAACAGCTGATTTTCTCCCTCTTTTCTTTTTGATTCTGTTAATATTTGGTGTACTAAGGCATCCTCTATTCATTGCTATTCCCAAATGTCTATTTTCATCAGTTATGCCAAAGAGGCCTTCTATGGAATCTTTAACCATTGACATGTTTCCCGATATACTGATGATCTTGTCCTGCTGCCCTGCACTCACTTGTTCTGGTTCCGTTTGTATATTGATCTCATTGTTATCTATAATCTCTTTACCATAGATCTCAATTACCTCATCTGGATTCTTTGGTATTATCACATTAAGGGATTCTATTTCTATCGGGATTTTTGTTTTTGGTTCCTTCCCCTTGTGCAGTGATTTTGTATTATTTATATTGCAACAGGGAACCTCTTTATTGGTTCCCTCATTTCTTGAGCCTTCATTTTGAATAGAAATAGGGTCCTTTTTTGGACTCTGTCTGTCTTCACCTTTATCCTTTGCGTTTATGTCATAGTCTCCTAGGAGCCTATCACCACTTTGATCAGGGGTTTTTAATAGTTGTATTGTTTCATTATTCTCCTTCTCTGCTTGAACTAAAGTTGCATTGCTGATATATCTAATTAATGTTTCTCTCTGGTAATTTAGTTCTTCCAGATCAAAAATTTCATCCATGAATATTTTCATAAGATCCTCTACAAGAGATTCTCCTAGGCACTTTATAATTTGGTCTACTTCCTCATTACATTTTTCTTCAAGATCCCTATCTGCTGTTGTGGATGAGCCCTCTGGGTTCACCGATTGATCTGCTAATAAATTTGTATCATCTTTGACAGTCTTGCTTTCTATCTCTATCTGTTTTGTTTCCAAAAATAGAATACCCTCCACATTTGGGTTGGGCATACTGTTATCAGCTAAGTCCCCCATTTCCAAATTAAGAACTGGATTTCTATTGTCCTCCTTCTGCATTGCTTTATGAAGAGAGGGGGAAACTATTGCCTTTTCCTCTCCTTCTAAGGGGCAAATTCCTGTATCCTTAATCTCCTGTGGAAGGTTGTTTATCAATTTGCCCTGATCTTCCCCTAAAGTTCTAGGCTCAAATTGAGATATAGGTCTATCTGCATTATATTCTTTAGGTCCCTTTATATTGAAACCTCCCTTGCCCTTATAGAAGTGGATTTCATAATCATTGCTAAACCGATTTAATGGATTAGTGCTTGCTTGTTCTATATTGGTGGCTTTGTTAATTTCCATATAATCTTCTAAGATAATTGGGTTAACAATAATAGAGTTAGAATTGAAACTTAATTGTATAGGAGAGATATATTTTTGGTGGTAATCCAATTCTACAATGATTATCTGATCTACATGCATGTTTGTTGTTTCAGCCATTCTAATAAATCTACCAATCTTATTTCCTATATTGCAGAAAATATCCTGACTAGACAATTCCAATGGTACATTCTTAGTGGTTACAGCTTTTTCAACTTTAAAATTCTTCAGATACATGGGATTGAATAGAGGGATCCAATCAAACGAAGCAAAAGGAGTACTTCTAAATTTAAGACACTTTTTTCTTTTAATGCTATTTTTAATATCTATATATTTGCAATCAATATACATGAAATTTTCCATGAGTCGAGAAATACTTACCTCTCCGGGAAGTAGTGATGTCAGCTCTGTGACTAAGACATTGATAGGAACCCCTGTACCTTTCCATATGCAGATTAAGCCTGTGTCTGCAAGGTATTTCTGCTTTTGGACAACAACATCACTATCTAGGATGAGATTATCATAGTGCATACCAACCTTTGAGATGCCTTTATTCAGACCCTTACCGCGCCTATGGGGAGGCGTATATGTGAGATTCTGGTGATTATAATTTTGCAGAACAGAGTATTGCCCGTGTTGCTTACAATCAGACAGAGCGGACCTTGCTAATCTTTTGCGATGCGGAGGGCTATAGATTTTGGTAGTTGCAATGTTCCTCCAATCCCCCGCAGAGAAGGAAGGATTTTTGGCTATAATAGGGTAGGGTTTCCTTTGCTTAGGCTGTGCTATTACATCTTTCTTGCTTTGATGTGCTGGCGCCCTATGCATTTGAACCCTAATTTCCTTACCTATCATAACTCCCTTCCTTTTATGCGGGGGCGAGTATATGCCAGGTAAGTTTTCCTTCTTACTTAGTAAATCAAACACATTCCTTAATGGTAAACTATTATCAATGTGAGCCGAAGTAGAAACCCTAACCTTATTCTTCCTTTTAACCGAATGCCATGCCCAATTTTGATCTATGAAGCGCCCTGAGGTCGCTTGTGCTGTAACTTTTCCTTCCCCCGAATCTGACTGGGGTATATTGGCATTATGATCTGAATTAATTCCAGATTCATGAATACTAGCGTACCCGCTGCTAAGCTTGGCCCTTAACGCATACTTGGTTTTTGCAAACATATCAAGCTGCCTATCCAGAGATTGAACTGTAAAAATGTTAAATGTAGGTTCATTGTTTTGCCCTATTTTCTTAAAGCCAGTCGAAGCCTCTGTTAAGGAACTAAAGTTCTTTTCTTCAATCCCTCTTTCTTTTAGAGAAGATTCAGCCATGCTTTTCTCCTTCTGCTTAGCAATGAAACCCTTTAAGTGTTCATAATCTGATCGATACGATCTTTGGTCTGGTTCCCTACATTCCAACATTTTGTGCCCATATAACAAACAATTGAAACAATAACCAGTAAAAACCTTGGCATCTCTATGTTCCGAGCTAGTGTTCGCATGAAAGCCAACCTCGGGGGAAGAAGATGGAAGCAAGACGCCCTGCTTTCTTGCCTCCTCTTTCTGATGGAAAAGGAGCCCTTTTCTAATCTGTCGCTGCTGCAGAAAAGACTTTCGCTGAATTCGTATTTTCTTCATATCTCGCATTATTCAATATAATATAAATTAGTTAATACAGACTACAGGTGTTTTTTGTTTTCTTCTATAGTTTTCCATTTTTGTCTTCGGGTTTTATGGCTTAGTCGGCATTTTCTTGGCTTTAGAGTTCATAAGAGTTCAGGACTTTTGAAATTGCTTATTTTAATTCAAATGAAGTTCTCTATAGGCTAGAGCCATGGCGATTTCATGTTATTTTTAGGCTATGCTTATTTCTTGTTTGGATCTCTAATATTTATCCCATTGATTGTCATTTGGTGTAGGATTTTGAAGGGATCAGTTTAATTCAGTTTATTCTATTTATGGTAATTTATGTTGTTTCAGGCTACAACAAATTCTTGTCTTGGGTTTACTAGGGTTTGTGAATTGCATGTCTTTCAGTATTTAATATTTATGCTTTTTGAAATGTTAAAGGGTTTAAGGATTTTGGAAGGGTTTTCATTAATTCAATTGATTGTATCTTTTGCAGGGGGATTTGTGGCAAGCTGCATTTCTTGTTGGCACCGAGGTCGGTATGATTTGTATCATATATTTCATTTTATTGCTTAGAAAACTGTGTATGGTATTACAGGCCACCTTTAATGTGGTGCGGAGTATGCTTTGGATCAAGTTTATAATACACGTAAACATGCCTTTTTGTCAAATTTATAAGCATTGGTAACACTTTTATTTTAAACTTTTAAAGCCATAGAATAAACTCAAGGTAGAGCTAATATCTCTTAGAGTGATCCTGGTTGCTCAAAGCTCCATAATTGTTTTTATTATAAGCCTGGTGCATGATAATCATTTCATCACAACCTTGTCACGTTTACCTCCATTGCAACTTTGCATGTGTACTCCATAAATCTTATACCATGACCTCATCATATGTCTGCTGGAATCATTGGCATTACCTTTATTGTGGCACAAGGATTTGAGCATTGATCTTACAAATTATCTCCTTTTATGCAACAGTTGCGATTGCATCATATTAATACCTAGTTTCCTTTATTTTTTCCATAAATTTTAGGCTAAGAGGAGTCTGTTGCTGCTGATAGGCACTCTCTGAAATAGAATTTACTGTATTTATTAGTTGGAACCATCTGAAAACAAACTAAGTGGCCTAGTAAAGTGATCACTACTTAATAATTTAAGCATCTGCCAAAAGTAATAATGGAGACCCGAAAGTGAAAATAGAGCCACCTGCGTACATCTTGTTATGCAACCTGAGAAGCAAGCTGTAAAGCTAACCATTGGCAGCTATGACCAGTTAGTGGATTGTCATCCAATATTCGTTATCCTGTTAATGGAGTGTCAGGACTTGAAATGCTTTGTTGTATTTATTTTCCTTCATGTCTTCTTCCTGTGGTATGGAATCTTATGAGCCTGTCTTTCGAATAATTGAGCTGAGTCACACATTTTTCTGTAGTAAAGAGGAACTGTTTCCTTTTTTCTGTAAAAATGCAAATTGGCTGTCTATTTGTATCTCCAGAAAAGCACATAGTTTCACAATCAATTTTTTTTTAATAAGTTAAAATTGACCAAATGATCTGAATGGTTTATTTTAATTTTAATAAAGTCTGTACCTGGATAGATATAAAACAAGATTACAAGGTAGAAAAGTACCTGGACAGGATCACAATTGTGGAAATATTCGCACCTTGCCATGTGCTTGTGGCAATGGCAGCATCCTTGACCGTGTCAAATGAAATATGAAATGAAAAGGCAACTTTCCTGCTTCCAGCATCCAAGCGGATTCTTCCATTACCCCAACATGAGCAACACTTATAAAAGGAAGAGAAAAGCACAAATTTTAACAAGGGTGGACAATTGTATGTTGTATCCTTCAGGATGAATCATCTGTAAGTTTGACAAAGTATTGAATTAGCTTTGTACTTATCGATTCATGGGTAAATTAGTAATGTACTCGGGGGGAAAACCATTTGCCTCTACCAACTTGCTTTTTCACCCCTTATTGGAATTTTCCCAGTTCATATATTGTGTCATGTTCAGTTTCTTTTTTGTGTAGAGCAGCATGTTAGTTTCTTCATTAATGGCTGGCATCTAATTTAATCAAGTAACACAGTTCAAATTTTTGGTTTTGTGACTTCAACAAGCATAGATTTTGAGAAATTATAGATCAATTTGTATCAAAGTAGCAAGTTCTTTGGGACTTGTAAAGGATTTTAGTAACACTAAGGTTTGTGTATGTAACTACATATACAATAAATCTCAGGGTGTGCAGATTGCAAAGAATTAACCACAACTAAATTTGTGAAGAAGACACTTGAAGGTTCAAGGAAAGCCATTAATTGGTTTTGGGAGAAAATAGAGCTCTTCTGGAAGAAGTGCATCATTCAAATGAGGGGATTGAAGAATTGCAATAGGAGCTGAAAGAGAAGGGTGCATTTCTATCCAATTTTCAAGAAGAGAAAGATGAGTCTAAAAAGAGGAGTGGATCAACTCCTGAAGAAGAAGAAGAAACTGTTGGAAAGGTATAGAAGAACATCCATGAACAATTTTTCTATGATAATTTGGAAACTTACGAACCCATTTTGCAATTTTGAACTTGAAGAATACACTAAACGTGGAGGTTCAACATGAGGATGGGATATGATGGAAGAGGACCTGGTAGAAATGACCAAAAAATATTCCAGCACCTCATAGTGAAGGAAAGACCACCAATTGAGGGACTTGGTTATGGATACATGGAGATTGGATAAAGCTCAAATGATCTTTGCTATGTGCAAATCAAGGACAGCTCACAGAGGTCCAAATTCCTCTCATTGTTTCTATCAAACCTTAAGATGATTGTAGGGTGCCTCCAAAGAGAGAGAAGCAATCTAAGGAAGAGGAGGAGAGAAGAATTCTATCTCAAGAGAAAAAAGTAGTAAAGAAGAATAGGGGAGATTGTAGTCCACCTCCTTAACTGTTAGCCAAGCTTAAGGAGGTATTGAGAACGTAGGTAATAATTTCATCTTTTGTTTGCATTGCATGAGGAATGGATATAGAGCACAACATTGCAAGATTATATTTAAATGCATAGTTTGTGGAAGCAACGACCATTGTGTTTTAGTGTGCAAAATAATCACTTGTAAGGAGTACAACTCTCATATAATTGGATCGTAAAAGGAGGCACTACTCACATAAAACAAGGCAAGAGAAGGTAAAGGAACACTCAAGGAACATAATGAGACCTTTGATTTGAGAATGTGTGAAGCTATTTGTTAATGCTCCCATTGCAACATTAGAGTACATTGGGATGACTAGTTTTGAAGGCTCCATCCCAAACTTCACTTAATGAATGTTGAAAGATATAAACAGAAGCCACTTGGGCAAGAGGAGAATAACAAAACAATAAGTAATAAAAATAAGAAGGAATGGATTTTTGAGGAGTCTAGACCAATGCATGGTAAGCGATTTTCTTATAATTATAATGCTTGGGTATAACACTTGCTCAATTGGCAGAAGAAATGAGAGAGTATTGTTATCTTGTGCAAGGGCATATGGTGGCATCCCAAGTTTATTTTGTAGATTAGGTTTTTATTTAAAGCTAACTCCACTTGGTTGTGTAAGAAAGGACTGCATTTCACCCATGAAAGGGTGCGTATGAACATGCAAGTTTGGTTTAGAGTAAGCAATGGAAACAAAAAATTGTAAGAAAAAGTGTACTTTTTACCATTCAGATGAGCAAGGGATGAAGAACGAATGATCAAGTACGGGAAACACTATGAGCATGTGCTTGAGTGTTGAGAGTATAGTTCGAAAACTTGGATGTGGCAATTACTTGGCCGATTTAGAACATCAAAGGCTCGGGCTTTGGAAAAACTTAGCAATAATTTTGAAAATTTATTGAATAGATTAAAAATACATAAGTTTTTAAAATATTGTTAAAGAACACAAATTACTAAATTTGTTGAACATAATACCGATTTCTTTCACATATAAATCAAACTTAGATTTCAATACATATCATAGACCATAAAATGAGTTCAACCTCTCAATATATATGAGCTTGAAGTTTCAATATCAATAAGAATTATAAACATAAATTTCTTCAATGGAAATATCTTAGAAAGTTTGTTTCTAGGACGGGGTGACAAGGGGGTCCAATTTGGGGACCAAGGGGGATGACGACAGGGGGGGTGTTGTATATACTATATACTATATACTATACATATAGTACTTGAAATGCTAGTAATGAAAAGATGTATAAGTTTATAACAGTATAAGAAGTACAATACTAAATAGCAAACTTGCAAATGCCAAATACTAAATACCTGAAAATTGAACAATGAACAATGAAACATTGCATATCGGATTACGGATTAGAAATTAGAATACTAAAATATAAAATTGTCGAAACGGCAAATGGAAGATTTCTATTATATCAAAAACATCTATATCATAAAGATGATTACAATAAGTAGCATGATAATAAAATATCAAAACAAGTACAAAATGTCAAAATGTAGTGAAGGGAGGCCTCTAATCATCCCTCAAGGCAAACTCCTCATCACTGGAACTGCTGGACTACTCGTGGTCAAGATCCGCCAAACGAACACCAACCAGCCCTGCATCTGAAGCCATTGCATCCTCATCCTCATCAATCTGTGCTAGCTCCTCTGGCTCTACATTCTTTCATGATATTGGGCACTCTTTGTACACACGTGTCTTGCAGTCAATGATACACAAGGTACTATGTACAACCACTAGCTTCTTCGCTCTCCTAGAGGTAAGTATGTTCCTCTTAAGAGAGTGAATGAAACTATAAGTGGACCAGTTCCTCTCTGTAGCTGAAGAACTAGAAACTTGAGATAGTAGGTGAATGGCTAGTGTGGTAATCTTTTCTCTCTATACTCCATGATATTTCCACCACAAAATCTGGTGCTCATTGCCATAGTTGTTATATCCGTCTTTGCCGCATCTGAATAACCCTTAAGAGGCAAATTTCGCCCACTGAATGTGAACTAAGCTAGCAATAGGACCATAAAACATCCTATCAATGCACTTGAAGAATCCTGCCTTCACCTCATCATCCTCAAGTGGTGTAACTCTATGAGGCCTAGACATGTACCACTTCGGATTCAATGCATAAGAAACCATGTGCAAGGGAGTGTTTAGCTTGTCCCATTTGCACTAAATGATTAGCTGAATGTGCTCATTATAAAATGCTAAAGTGGGGTCCTTCTCTCGCATAACGACCCTCATTTGGTCAAGCATAGAATTGATGCACTTATACACCTCTCCAAGGGTAGGTGCATCCCCATCGCCATATTTGATCACCTGGAAAACCGAAGTAATGATAGAGCCAATGTATTTTGCATCACTCCAAAATTGATCACTCTTCACTATCTCCTTCACCCTCTTCCCTTGCCCTATCTTGGCCTCAATCCACTGATTCCACCCATTCATCATAACCATGAGTTGCAGTGCCTCTTGCAACTCAAGCATTCTCTCCTAGATAATGTAATAGGATGCATATTTGGTTGCAACTAGTTTCAAGAACTCCTCTGCGTAGGTTTTTGAGAGTGCATGTGAAGTGTGTGGTTGCAAATAAACATCTGCACATCTTTTGCATCGCTCACCACTCCTCTAATCTAGTCAATCTTTCCCATGTCCTTGAGTGCATTGTTCATGGCATGCACACAACATGGAGTCCACCAAATATGTTTGTAGGCTGCCTCAATAAGCTTTGCTACAACTCTGCACACATGTGCTGCATCTGTCACTACTTGGACCACATTTTGTGGCCCAATCTCCTCAATAGCCACCCTAAGGACTTTAAACTGAAAATTGGCATCTTTGCAATGACTTGAACAATCAACTGCCCTGAGAAAGTATGGGCCCTTTGAAAATGTAACCATGATGTTGATGAGTGGACGATGCCTAATGTCTGTCCACCCTTCCATAACTATGTTGCATCCAAACTTTATCCAACGTTCCTTCATTTGCCCCATCAAAACATTGATCTTGGCGAATTGTTATCCAAGATTATTGTCCTCAATTTGTGCTCACCTAGTGGCACATATGATGCTCCCCCCTTTGCGACCATCGACATCATTTCCATATAATAAGGAGATCGGGCTACATGCAATGGGATGCAATTGGCAAAGAAGAACTTGCCAATGGAATCATCAATCTGATCCTTCAATTGCACATTGAACAAATCAGCTATGGGGTTACTTCCTTCCTTGCATTTCCCCTTGCTGTTGCCCTCCTCTATTGCACTCTGAGTGGATGAAGGTCCTTAGGCTGACCCTGACATCATTCCTGCTCTTTGATGCAATGTACGAGTAGAAACATATTGCTGCCCCTGCATTTGCTGAATTGTCTGAACTTGTTGCCTAGCAGACAAAGTAGTAGGCATTACAATTGCATCGTCTTCAGGAACACCCCAAAGCTTGTTGAACTCAATTTAGTACTTGATATTTTTGGGATCTTGCGAAAACTTACATGGATTCACACTAGGTCCTTTCCAAAAGAGAAAGTGTGCATTGACACAAGTGATGCTCCCATACCAAGACATAATACAAATGTTGCATTTCCATTTTTTGTGCCACCACTTGATAGGCTTGGGATTGTTGTTCTTGTTGCCAATTGTTTGAGAGGAGACTTGTGATCATATGGACCCCTCACAAACTGTTTCAAAAGCACAGAGGGGTAATCTATAGAAGCTGGTCCACTAGCCATGAAACTAGTTTGGGCATCCGGATCAGTCCAATGGTCACTCTCCTTAGGCTCAACCTCGTATTCTGATTAATTTCCACCCCGAGACTGAATTTCCATCTCATCTCCACTCATATCATGACTACGAGAGCTTATTGTGACACTCCATTTCACATATAATAATTTTTTGTAAGCAACTAGTTTCAGCCTACTTAAAAAATTAAAAATAAAGTCTAACTTTGAAACAAAATTTAAGATTTATGTTTGTTTGTAATGACCCTCACCAGTAGGATCACTAAAACCCTCAAATCTAAACTGTGGCAAATCGTCAAACACTTGGCATGCACTGAATTGTTTTGTTTCCAATGTTGTGTCTCAATGTGATAATTGTTTTGGGCATCCAATTGCAATTGAGATAACAATACCAATGTAGAAATGTAACACAATGTGCAACAATGAAACTCAAAGCAATGTAAAGACTTACTACAAATATATCAAACTTCTCTAATTCTGATTGCACTTTCCAGAATATAGGACTGTGACATGTAATATTCAGACTACAATGCAATGATCTTTACAATACTATGACAATGTGAACAATGCCCTTGCTTTGCATACCAATTCAATACAATAATATATGGCAATGTCTGAACATAATGGACAGATTATATAGACTGTTACAACTACTGACAATGTGGTATGAAATGAATGAACAGTCACTCATAAACAGTGACCTTACGATGCACACTCATAACTATGGCAATCTGGTCACAAAATATCAGATCACAATAACAATGTAACAGTGACTATAATCTGAATACAAACATGACTGTTACAGCAGAGCACATAAATTGGCAACAAATGATATAATGGAACCTGGTAATGCTGCTGTAATTGTTGTCCACAATGAAGAAATCCAATGCCGAAGACAAGATGACAGACCGCCACTAAATCTGCCCCCAGTTTGATGTTGTTTGCTGTACTGGTACAGGGCCGTACCAGGCCGTACATGTACGGCTCCTGCAGAAAATTAATGCAGGGTTTTTGGAACCCCAAAATGTTATGAATCTGACCGCCAATGATATATTATTGTCCTCTCCAAGGCATAAAAATTATCTCCAAGTATCTAGGGAGATATGAGCAAATTTCTGATTCCAGGCCCTAATATAGAATGTCTGAAAAAGTGCCAAAATGGTCTTCAATCTTTCACCTAATGATTCACCAATGCAATAGGTTAATTCAAACCCTTATTCCAACCACAAACAAACCCTTACATCAATTCTCAATGAAGTCTAACATGAATTGGCTGAGTACCAACTCCAATAATGCAACCCTTCAGTAGATATTTCACTACCTCAGTTATGCCAATCTAGGGGAGTTATCGTTCCCAAAGATCGAATGATATTTGCAGACCAAAAGACTACAAATTGCTTCACAATAGAAGAAGTAGAAGAAATCCCAAATCCAAGCATGTTCAAATGAAAGCCCAAGCCCTCTATTTATTCTTTTCCTTGAGAAGTTGCTAGAACTTCTAGAAACATCCAATTATAATGTACTTTATAATAAAATAACATTATAATAATAAAGTACATTTCTCAACTCAAAATTATAACAATGTAGGCCCAAATGTCTCATAACTGAATGTAGGCCCAACTACGACTGAACGTAGGCTCAAGACTGAACGTAGGCTCTACTACAACTGGATGTAGACTCAAACTGGATGTAGGCTCCACTACAACTGCATGTAGGCCCAAACTGGATGTAGGCTCTACCGAATGTAGGCTCTGTCAGCAATATGCAATCAAATGATCAACATAATGACCCTCTCTCCAAACCATTTGCCTACGAGAGTCGATGATAGGCAAATCCGTCATGCCAAACGATGTCAGCCAAAATGGGGACATGACATTGTTGAGGGCAAAATGAAGAATCATCATGAATTCTTCTTTTTGCCCTCAAAATTCATCATATGACATAAATTAAAATTTTCATTTAGAACATGAAACAACAAAAATGAAAAAACTTAAAAAGAAAACTAAGAAATTCCAAAACATAAAACAAAAATGAAAAAAATTGTAAAACAAATTACAATGAACAATGGGCATTCAGCATTTGAAAATTTTAAAACAATTTGAAATTTAGAAAATAAAACAAAACCCTACCTTATGCTTGATGAATCTCTTCAAGGAAGGTGTAGAATCTTCCTCCTCTTCTTCTTACTTCTCTTTCAATTGCACTCAGTTCTTTCACTCCTCCAATCACTCCTTTTTTCCTTTTCACTCCTCTCTATTTGTTGTAGCAAACAATGAGAAATGCAAATAAGAGAAAAAAATGAAGCTTGGAGGGCTTTATGTGGGTTTGGAATGGCCAAGGTGGGACCCACGCTCATTTAGGGTTCGAATGGGACCCCAACCAAAATAAAAAAACATATATATTTTTTTAAAAGTTACTTTTTTATGTGCCACCACAGGGGGACATGTAGAAGTCCCCGAGACTGTCAAGGGAAGTCTGGGTGTCCCCTTGCTGGCTTAGGAACTTCTACATGCCCCCCGTGTCCCCACATCTTGGCGGCGTGTGGGCAATGGAAAAGTGGTCATGGGGGGAAGCCAAGTCCCCGTTCTATCATCCTCAAGACGTCCTTGTACTAGAAACTCAGGGGTTTGGGGGGATGTGTCCCTGTGTTTCACTAAATATTAGAGAATAACAAGCCACTTTGAGGGGAAAAAGCTTCAAATGTCTCCAAATAGAGCACAATTTTCTAATATGATGATAAAAACTAGCCACAAGTTGACTTCTAATTGCTAGGTCCAAAGTTGGAGCATAGTCTAGTAGGTGCAGTGTCGGTGGAGAATGTTGGTAATGGAGTCTTATTATCTTCCCGATTCAGAGGTTTTGTTTTTTCAGTATTTGGATACTAGTTCTTGACAAACTTTTGTTGCCAAGGGATTTAGGGAGGTGGCTAGTACCTATGTCACAAGGTTCGAGTTCGAATTCGTGTTCGGTGACAATAAAATTCGAATGAAATTCGATGAGAGAAAAAATTCGGAAAAAAATTCGAAATTAAAATCGGCTTATATAAATTTGAGTTTTTAAAATATTAATAATAAATCTCTAAAAAATAAAATAATATTGCATAAAATTAAAATATATTCTAATGAATTTTAAAATATTATAATATATTAACTATTTTTAAAAGTTTATTTAGCCTTTTTTTTAATCGACAACTTTAGTTTAAATATTATTACAATAAATATATTAAGAATGCCCACTAATAAAACTTTATTATAAATTTTAATACATATGTTACGTATGCCCGCTTAACACTTTAGACATTTTAAAAGATTATGTAATAAATATAAATCTCCGGAGTTAGCTTGCAAATTTGGGCAGGATCATAGATATTTCGGGAACTATTTCCGTCAGGCTTTTGATCCCGAATTTTGTTCTGTTACTTATTCCATAGCAGGGACCCGATGGCGTCCATGGCGCACTCAAAAATGTTAACATGCGGCAGAATGTAGCGGCCAATGGAGAGAATATTCGAGAGAACTGCCTATAGCTGGTGGATCGTTGAGCCAAGCAATAGCAAAATAATGGAGTCGAAAAGCTCCAGGATTCGAAACCCTGCCTATGCACGGACCTGAATCTTGCTGAGTATGGGTAATGCCAGCCTGCAAAAAGTCATGCGTGGGTTCCAACAGGAAAATATTGAACCAAACTTTCCTTCAACGGGTCCAGTCAAAAGCCTTTTCTATTTTATTAAACAAAGCTACACCCTTTACCCACAAAAATCTAAGACGAATTTGAGCGAATTTTAACGAATTTTTAGTCTTGTTTTGAAGTTCGCCCAATTTCGAACCTCATTGTTGAAATTCGGCGAACCCTGTGACTGAGGCTAGTACAATATAATAATGCCTAGGTATGGAAAGAGATGGTTGTAATTAATGAGGAGACTATAAGGGAGTGAAGAGGAGATTACGACCAATGTATTGTAGGTTTTATCCCTTAAATGTTCTTGTCACAATAAAGGAAGGACTATCTATTTCTCCATGGATATAGCCCATATTGGGTGATCCACACAAATCTGTCCATTTTTTTTATGTTCTATGTTTGCGATTATTTTGGTTTTTATTGCTCTACAATCCTATTCCTAACACTCAAAACCCTAAGCATATATAAGATTAAGGGTGTAGCAATCTTGGCTTGTGATTACTCGTAAGTTTTGTGACTACTAGTATTAGTCTACAACAATTTTTGCAAGCATGTATACTTTTCTTCCATGGCAATGCAATTCATTATATAATGTAAGAATTGTACAACTTGTAGCAAGTAGGAAGGAAATTTAATAATCCATTGTAGAATGCTTTGAGCATCACAAAAATTGTTGCTTTGGGAAAAGCTAAAACACATATATCTCACAAATAGGATTTTTTGATATCTTGAATGTAAGATTTCATGTGACCAAAATCTCTTTTGATAAGGCAAGTGTTATTGAAATGGATCTTGAAGTTTTGATAAAACTTCTACAGATATGAATAGATTAGGGAAACTTGAACAAAAAATTAAATTCAAATGCAAGGACAGATACAAAACAAGGTTACAAGGTAGAAAACTACTTGGACGAGGTCACATTGTGGAAGTTTTTAAAGTTTCTTACATTTGTAGTATCATCTTGAAAAATCTAAGGGGCTCTTCTATCTCTTGGAAGAGTACTCTAGCAAGAGCATTGATTATAAAAGAAGGAAAGCATGTTTTTCAACAAGCAAGGGAGGACAACTGTTTGTTGTATCTTCTAGTTTAAAATGAGGTATGCACCAAACTCATTATTAGGGGTGCATAACAATAAAAAAGGAAGCCAATCCTCCTTGAATTCCTGAATAGCATAGGAAAGAACTCATGATGTGTCTTTGTAGTTGACTTAGTGAGACAACAAAGCCTCATTTTGTTGTTGAAGTCGAAGCCTTTCGTGGAGAGGAAGGTTTTCATTTTTCTGTCCACTACAGCCCAATCTTTTGAAATGCTTGTAATAAATGTGGGCTTTGTTTTGATATTGCTTCGTTTTGGGTTAGATTTTTTTCCCTCATTGAACAACTGTCTAATCACTTTGTCACTCTGTATAGCATCTCATGTCAGTTGTGATACATCACTTGATGTTGGTTATTGTGTTGTTGATTCCATCTTCTAAGAACTTGACTCCTAAATCGAAGAGGATCTTAACAAAGGCTCCAATGAATTCTTGGTGCTTTTAATAGATGCCAACTTGCCCATATTGAGCTAAGGTGAAGATTGTGAATGCCCCAAGAGAGCATCAATACTATCATGTTGTCAGAGAGTAGGTTTTTACCATTAAACTTGACAATCAAATTTATGCTTGGGCCTAGGGCAATCAATAGCAAAGTGATTTTTGCATAACATCTTTGGCAACAAAAGGGCAATTTGTTACAATTCAAAGATTAAGACCAGCTGTAATCAATAACCTCAAAGGTAATTTTGATGGGAAGACTTTCGAGATGTCTAGATCAACGAGAACACAAAAATGTTGTACGAGTGAAATTAGAGGTGTTTGTAACTATTGCTAGAAAGCTGCCCAGTGAATTGCAAATGGCTTCAAAGCAAGAATCAAACTAGAATTGAAGCAAAGAAGGTTTGGAAGGTGAACCAGACATGCATATTCTTGAATAGTTTAGTAAAGGGATTGAAAGCAAGAAGCCATAGTTTGAGCATGAGCAAGTACCAGCCCTAGATCAAGAGATTACCACAGAGGATAACATTTTGATCCTTCATGCAATTGAAAACCCCAGTAAAAATCCTTAAGTGCTGGGATAAATTTCAAGATTACCTTACATCAAAGGCTGCCATGTTTCAGAAATCCACTGTGCAAATTTTGGAGCCTAGGCCAGAAGTGATAAAATTGGCTGGTTATATCATAGGTGGTCAACAACCTTTTTTCTTTATTTTCTTTGTTTTAGACATCCTCTACAAACTCTAGGACATGTTGGTTTGGCGCATTTGAGAGGCTCAATCTTCCTCTATTCTTTTGTGCTACTCTGTGAAACTGGATCAGCAATCTGTGTAGAGGTTGGATCTGCCTTAGCATCATTATTGAATTCAAAATTTGAAATATTGTTGTCAGATTTGGATTTGGGATGAAAATTCCGAATGGAAAAATCACATCATCTTTATTCCTCTCAGGGGCTGTGTTAACTATAGCGTCCTTGTAAGCAGGCCCTAGATTCAATGATGGGCATGAAGTTTCCTGATTGTCACCTTTGTTCAAATCTTCCTGTAACCTTGTAACACCACTAACGGCCACATGAGATTTGCTCACATCCTTTATGAAATAATGGGGAACTTTGGTCTTATCTGAAGCATTCAGGTCATCATCAAGTAGCTTTTCATGACCCAAGTATAAAAACCTGTTAGGGGATGACCTAGTTTTGCAAGGTTTTGAATATTTGGAAATGTCATTAATTACAATTCTATCTTGTCATTGTTACAAGTATAGGTTTTTGGAATTTACTGATCACTCAATTCATCAATTGCCAAAACTTTTTTAACCATTAACCAGTTTTGTATATTAATTTTCTAGACTGAATGTGTTCACCACAGTCTGCAATTTATTTTTAATACGTAAATCGTATCTCTCATCCACTTCGAATGCATTATTGAGTTTAAAACATCTTTTGGATTAGAAGTCAAGCTTGAGGGTTCAACTAAGATTTTCGCTTGGCCTTGTTCCATTATACCCTACATTAATATAACTAGTTTACATTGGAAGCATTTTTACCCTGGCATTACATATCACACTTCCATTTTTTTTCCTCTATTTATATTCCAAAATCATAAAAATGGAACGAATAGTAACTATAACATACTAGTGCTCTACAAAATCCTTCATTTCTTAGCTTTAAAGGAGAATTACTTTACTTTTAGAAGTTCTGCATGGTTTTTAGGTTGCAATTTCATTGCCCAACGTGGTGCAAAATTATGCATATGCATTTATTGATTAGGGAGATTTCCCTCAACACTTGACATCTATTTGTTGAAGTGTAAAACAAAGTTATGCTGGTTTTAAATCTGCACCTTGATCAATGTAAATCTTTTACATTTCTGTATAGAATATATCCTCCTTTAACATAGTTGTCTTAATCTACATAGGTCCACTATTTTAGCTATTATTTCAAAAACTGAAAATTTAGTTGCATGGAGATTCTGATAACATTGTGAATGTTGGAGGCTTTCTTCTGTATCATGAGATGCCAATTCTAAGCCTGTTCTTATCTTGTGCATATAAGTTTGCTTGTCAGTAGTTACGACCTCTTGCACTAGACTGAATCAACTCTTCATTGTTTTGTTTCACTACAGTGGGATCAGATGGATACTGTTTATAAGATTAATTGGGACTTTTCAAACTTGGAGGTGAGGGTTCAATTCTTGGTTTGGCTTTAGTTTTCATCTTAGACCTCCTTTCTCAAACATATGACCAGTATGTTATTAATTTATTTTCTTGTATGTAGTTTTAGCTGCATTTTCCCAAATAACAAAAGAATAAGTTTCTACTGTGACATTGATTTATCCTTTCCATTACATGTTTCATGCCCATATGATTTTCATTTGTAATTCCTTTTACTTGAATATCAGGATGCTTTTGAAGAAGGTGGTGCTCTTTATGGGAAGACTGTTTATCTTTTTGGCTGTACAGAGCGTAAGGCATTAATTGTTATTATTTTTTCTGTATAATTTTAATAAGCGCAACATTGACGTCATGCAGTTGGAATATTTGTTTCTCGATATTTGTGCAGCTCAATTGGTGCATTTTCAAGACCAATTAAAAATGATCTGGATTCCTGCAGTTGTAGTGGTATATATCATTGGATCTTATCTCCTTTTTCTTTTAGTTTTCTCTTTGCCAATTTAGTCTTTGAAGCCCTTTAAGATGGAGGATCTTTACTTTGATTCTTGAAAAACTGATGTGAAGGATTTTCAGTTTTCCCACGAACAAGTTTGTTTTCTTACATTATGCTTTCGTTGTCCACCATATCTCGTCGGTGTCTTTAATTTTTTTTAATGTTCTGATTCTTAAAGTACTGCTTGGTTCTTTATTGCATGACCTTCTGTGTAATATCACATAGAGCTCGGAGCCCTGAACATTCTTGCTGTTGTACAGGTTGTTTCACCATTTCCTCCATCAGATAAGGTTGGGATTAAATCCATTCTAATGGAGGGTGAAAGTGTGGTACCCATGAAGAAAATGAAGATGTGTTGGGTTCCTTACATACCATATAATAAGAGGTATGCCTAGCTATCTATCCATTTCCTGTCCATTTTGTATGATTATTTCTGCTTAAGTAAAGCTTGAGTTTTGAGTCTATTAAGTTTATACAACTGGGCTGTATGATTTGCATCTCCAGGCATCTTCCACTGGAGCAGTCACAAACTCGAATTCATGCATTGAAGTGTACACAAAGGAGGTGAGTGTATTTTATAAGCATACCTACAATTGTTGTTGATTTATAACATTAAGTTTTCACGAGAAAATTTTTGCATGATGACCTTAAGTATTTTGTAATAGAGAATCAACATCAGCTGTAGTTTAGTTTGACTCATGGTTTCTATGTCATTATCATGCTGATTTAATATTCCATTGTTTTGACTCATTCAAAATCTTCCTAGATTCGCCTCTAGCCATCTAGTCCTTTTTCAAATATGTTTCTTAGACGCTTGGTTTTTGGACACTGTACTTTCTTCTGATTAATGAGATTTTTGTATTCTCATTTAGGTAATTCATTAACCAATATTAAACAATTTCTTACTGTGTCTTTTTTGTGTTATATGTAGAGCTGCATTGAAAAAGTTGCATGAAGAGCGAATCATGCACTATCAATATTGTTTACCTTGTGAGCACTTCATCTCTCTATGACTTGAGTATGCTCTTTTTATGCTCATTTGCAGTATAGCTTCTACATGATTTTGAATCGCATCAACACACTTTTGTCGATTTTCATTTCTTATTGGACAAATTTACAGTTATGTATGGGATTTGTTCCTGAGAGGGAGCAACTCAGCACATTTTCATAAATTGCAAGGTTTCTTATTTGATAGTACATATGCAGTTGTATTCATGCATAACTGAATTTAGTTGAAAATAGCTTTAGATGTTGTCTTTTTTGGGTGAACTACATTGTAGGATTCGTGCTTAGGTCAGATAGAGCAGTTTTTGAAGGGGTAGGAGGAGGACAGGCTAGCTGGAATTCATTTTCTATCTTTTTCTTTAATATGAAAGACATTTTTGGGAGACATAAAAGTGTGTAGTTTTACTAATACCAGAAAAAACTTGTGTTAGTAAAGCTTCTTTTCATATATAGAGTGATTGCAATCAATATGGTGCAAGTTACAACTGAAAGATGTAAAAAATATTCAACTGATTTTGGTTTATTAGACTTGTGAAAAAAACTTTTAGCAGCTCCTTATAGGAAAAAGTCTTTAATAGATTCAAGGGGAAATTTACATTGTGGAAATGCTAGGGGCTGATTTTACACTTCAATGCCTTTGATTTCAATGCAATTACCACAGATGTATATGGAGTCATGTTTGGTCAAGTTTAATCCTTTTAGCTAAAAAATATAAATAATTGAATCTGTGGTACATTACAACCAGTCTTAGAAGCTTAAGTTCTTAGTTTATGTAATGCACCCAGATAATGAATACCCAAGTTTTGCCCTAGGTTACAAATTTTAATCGAAACAAGTAGGGTTTAGAGATACCTTTCACATTTTTTGAGACCTTGCAAACAAGTTAGGAATCATTTATAATCATAATTCATAAAATAGGTCTCTTTAATGAGAAATAAGCACATATTGGAAGTGTAGATCTAATGACTAGATTGCTTATATCAATTTAAAAAAACTCAACCATAGGACATATAAGATAGGGTGCATTAGAAACCCTCTACCCTAGGGCCAAGAGTGGATTTACCATCCCTCTTGGTCTCATGTGGCCCATGCTATCCATATGAGGTGGAGTACTGATGCAGTGGCATTCTAGGGTCATCGACAAATTTGCATGGTGGTGTGTTGAAGTGGTTCTGTGTTGCTCGGTTGCAGCTTTAATTGAGGATCTTGGTTAAAGAAGAAGGTTCGGTCATTGAAGGAACTCGGTAAAACTCTGGTGCTCGGCGGAACATGTGCTCGGTGATGCCTGTGGTGCTCGGTCGATGTGCTTGCTCGGTGATGCCTAGCTGGCTCAGTTGTTTTACTAGTGCTCGGTAGTTTTGGCTTACCGACTGGAGTTCTTGGAGTTTTGGTTGGCTGACTTGGTGTATTTAATGTTGGTAGCTTGTGTTGTATTCTCCTATATGGATCTTGAGGCCGACATGGAGAATTAATTGTTTGTAAGGCTGTTTGAGAGCCGACTGTTGTTGCATTTAATATTTGTTTGTAGTAGAAGCTGACTTGGCTTAGGAGTTAATTGTTTCTTCCAGCCGACTTGTGGTTGAAGAAATGTATTTAAGGAGTGTTTGGGTAGTTGTTTAGGAGTTAGTCAGAGTCAGTGAAGGACAAGGATAATAATTGGATCCTGCGAGATCTTGAAGATCAGATTGTTTATCTGATATTGTAATAGCAGAGCTAGTGGTTTGCATGCTTGGAGACAAGGAGATTGCTTGGTGGCTTGCGAGCTCAAGTTTAGATTTTCCTTAGTGTTTCCGCCAGTTGTTGGTGTGCTTCAGAGCTGGACTAGCTAGGTGGTTGCAGAAATACTGTTGTAAGTGATTGTATTTGGCCCTAACCAGGAAGGCCTTACAGCTACGCATGTTGAATGAAATTCTTTTTGAAGCATTATTTTGTTGTGTTTCCGCTGTGGTTGTTGTTGTTATTGTTGCTGGTGTAGACTTGGACTATCCATTCTTGGATCCTCCAGTGTTGCCCTGCGTCAAGTACCTAGAGAGATGCTCTATAACCGTTCCCCTAAATCTTGCCATTTCTATCCTACTTCCAATGATTGAACAACCTTAATGCATTCACCTGCCATGATAGGGAGCATGTGGAGTACTCACAATAGGGTGCCTTGAAAGTCCATCTTTTCTAAGCCCAAAGATAGTGTCCTTTGTCATATACCATGAGGTGGTGTGCCTAGAAGATGACCCCATCACTGTTCCCTTGCTTGTAATTCCTCATTTCTGCATTCACAATAGGCTTGTAATGTCCCCATTTTTAATAAATTAATTTTTATTAATTATTGGTCCCAGAATTTAAATAATATTATAAATGGACTTTTAATTAATAAAAGGGGGCCCATTTTTATTATTATTGTCTGTAGGTGTTTTCCGTGTCGGCATTCTTTTGTAAACCCTTGGGAGTTTCTCCGAAGGGGTATTTATGACCGGCGCGTAGGATTTATTTTTCATGTGGAGATTTGATATTTTATTTGTATTTGCGAATTCCTGTTGGGGTTCTACTGGTTGCCATTTCGGAGGTGAAAGATCCTCCCTATTTGGTTTATTGTAGTTTCGGTGGTTCACAGCCATCCTAGTCTGCCGTTGGGAATATCACTCCGATATTTCACTGTGCGTCGAATCTGTTGTGTTTTGTTTGTTTTGGATCTGGCAAATCTGAAACACCATCTTTGTATACATTTGCGAAATCTATTTGCATCTTTGGCATTAATGCAACTGGTGGCATCGTTGGTACTTGGCATTCGATATTTTGTGGCACTATTATTGTTGAATTACTCCTGGCATCATTAGCATTTGCCGTTTTATCTCTAATTGGGTGATCGGGAGATATATAATCATATTGTTATTTCCACTGTGCGTTACTTGTTCCAATATTGTCGAGTTCTGGAGATTTATCTCAGTTCAGCATCGGGGTGAAGGAAGTAAAGTGGGTCTGGGCACATCAAGGTACCAGAGGTAACCATTTGGGCATACTGTACGGACTCCTCTATCTCTGTACGACCTGCAACAATCACTATACGGTATCATCATCGTATGACCTAGACAACCTCCTCCGTACGGCCTCCAAGCCACCAACCGTACGGCCATTCTAGTCGTGGCTCCTGCTTTCGTACGGCCTGGGCAACAATCACCATACACTCCTTTGTACCGTACGGCCTCTGGCAATTATTGTGCGGGCCCCTCTGAATCTCCCTCACCATACGGCCACAAAACTTCTCCCTCACTGTACGGCCTGTCTACCGTACGGCTTGTGTAGCCATCCCACTGTACGGTCATCTCCTGTACCATACACTTCTAGCAGGAAATGCCATTGTTTCTCCTTGCACGGTATACCTCCGGAGTAAGAGAGTCCATCCGGGTTCAGAACATTACAGTGGTATTAGAGCTGGTGATCTTGCCATCCTGTTGGGATGATTGAGAGATTTTGGGATTTGGATCACACTATGGCGCATAGCAGTGATGGACAGTGGTGGTTGAAGGCACTACAAAGGATTGACAAAGAGCTCAGTGAGGGTATTGATCTTCCATTAGCTATATTGGAAGTATGTTTGTGTAAGGTTGACCAATTACCTTCAAGATTCATACAGAGGATCCTTTCTCCAATTAAGGATGCCTTAAGTCAACCCAGGCTTTTGAGACACCATGACAAGGAAATGAAGTTGGCAGCTACAACATGTCTTAGTGAAATTTTGAGAATCTGGGCTCCTAGAGAACTGTATGACGACAACACCATGATAGAGATATTGCATTTGATCGTTGACAGTTTTCAAAGTCTTGATGACTTCAGTGGTGACCCTTTTGGCAGGAGATCTACAATATTGGAGAATTGTGCTAATGTCAAAGTAAGTAACCTCCTCTTAAATCTGGAGTTGCAAGACTTGATCCATGATATGTTTCATCACTTCTTGGTCACAATCAAGGAATGTCATGATAGTAAGGTTTTGGTTGCTATGGAGAGCCTTATGATTTCATGCATTGAAGAGATGGATGAAATATCCCAACCTATCATATCTATGTTGTGTGCTGTTCGTAATTTTGAATGTGTCTCGTCTATGGCAGCGTGTAAATTGGTCAATAATGTATTCAAGCATTGTGAAGAAAAATTAATATCTCATTTGCACAAGTGGGAGAAAGTTGATGACAGCGATAAAGGTGATGCTTTACATGAGGCCCTGTCTGCCACCAAGGCTTTGTCCGCCGCCAAGGTTCTCTCTGACACGGTCGCCGCTGAGACTCAGTTTGCCGTCGAGGCTTTGTCCATCGCCGAGGCTCTGTCTGCTGCCGAGGCTCTGTCCGTCGCCAAGGCTCTGTTCGTCGCCGAGGCTCTGTCCATCGCCGAAGCTCTGTCTGTTACCAAGGCTGTGTCCATTGCCGAGGCCTTGTCTGTCACCGAGGTTGTGTCTATCACTGAAGCTTTGTCAGTCGCCGAGGTTGTGTCCGTCATCGAGGTTGTGTCCGTCGCTGAAGCTCTGTCCGTCGCCGAGGTTTTGTCTGCTGCCGAGGCTGTGTCCGTCGCCGAGGCTGTGTCCATTGCCGAGTCTGTGTCCGTTGCCGAGGCTCTGTCTATCATCGAGGTTGCGTCTGTCGCCAAGGCTCTGTCCGTCATCGAAGCTCTGTCTGTCGCCGAGGTTGTGTTGGTTGTCGAGGCCTTGTCCATCACCGAGGCTGTGTCCGTTGCCGAGGCTATGTCCGTTGTCAAGGTTGGGTCTATCGCCAAGGCTGTGTCTGTTGCCAAGACTCTATCTGTTGCCAAGGCTGTGTCTGTCGCCGAGGCTCTGTCCACCGTCGAGGTTCTCTCCGTTGCCATCGCCAAAGAGACTCTATCCACCGCCAAGGTTGTGTTTATCACTGAGACTCTGTTCATCATCAAGGCCTTGTCTATCACCGAGGCTTTGTTCGCCGCCGAGATTTCTTTCAGATCGATATCCCCTTCGGACAGAGATCCCCTTCAGGTTGAGATTACCTTTGGAACGAGATCCCCTTTGGGCCGAGATTGCCTTCAGGTCGAGATCTCCTTCGAGTAGAGATTGCCTTCGAATTGAGATTCCCTTCGGGCCGGGCTTGCCTTGGGGTCGAGATCCCCTTTGGATCGAGTTTGCCTTCTGATCGAGATTCCCTTCAGGCCGAGATTGTCTTCGGGTCGAGATTCCCTTCTAGCCAAGATTGCCTTTGAGTCGAGATCTCCTTTCGGCCAAGATTGCCTTCGGATCGAGATTCCCTTCGGGTTGAGATTGCCTTTCGGACATCTAACAAAATTACCTCCGGGCAGAGATCGCCTTTAGAATATTACAGTGTTATGGGCGTTAGTGTATGTGTCTATGCCCATACTGGAAGAGATTGTTGAACATGAGGGTGTGAAAGATTTCATGGGTTGGCATTGTTGGGATCCTGGTGAAGGGCATGGCAATATTTATATCAGAGTGACGCAGTTAAAGCTTGATGATGGTTTACTCGTCCCAACTAAATCCAACTACGTGCATATGGTCCAAAAGCAGCACAGATTTTTCAACGGATATTACTACCAACATCCGCAGTTGGCTTGGGATTTGAGCATCGATGAGTTTGATGTTTGGTTTCATTGGGATCCTGGTGACTCTGGGTATGGCAACAATTATATCAGAGTGGAGTAGCGGAAGCTTGATGGAGAGTTACTTTTCTTGCTTTCTTCCAAGCGCATGGTCATGTTGCGGCTTGAGGGTTCCAGTGAATACAGTTATCAGTGTCCGCGCTTAGTTTGGAATACCAGAGTATTGATGATGGTTTGCTTGAGGACAAGCAATCTTTGGGTGGCGATGATTTGTAATGTCCCTATTTTTAATAAATTAATTTTTATTAATTATTGGTCTCAGAATTTAAATAATATTATAAATGGACCTTTAATTAATAAAAGGGGGCCCATTTTTATTATTATTGTCTGTAGGTGTTTGCCGTGTTGGCATTCTTTTGTAAACCCTCGAGAGTTTCTCCGAAGGGGTATTTATGACCGGCGCGTAGGATTTATTTTTCATGTGGAGATTTGATATTTTATTTGTATTTGCGAATTCTTGTTGGGGTTTTGCTGGCTGCCATTTCGGAGGTGAAAGATCCTCCCTATTTGGTTTACTGCAGTTTTGGTGGTTCACAGCCACCCTAGTCTGCCGTCGGGAATATCACTCCAATATTTCACTGTGTGTCGAATCTGTTGTGTTTTGTTGGTTTCGGATCTGGCAAATCTGAAACACCATCTTTGTATGCATTTACGAAATCTATTTGCATCTTTGGCATTAATGCAACTGGTGGCGTCGTTGGTACTTGGCATTCGGTATTCTATGGCACTATTATTGTTGAATTACTCCTGGCATCATTAGCATCTGGCATTTTATCTCTAATTGGGTGATTGGGAGATATACAATCATATTGTTATTTCCACTGTGCATTACTTGTTCCAATATTGTCGAGTTCTGGAGATTTATCTCAGTTCAGCATCAGGGCGAAGGAAGTAAAGTGGGTTGGGGCACATCAAAGTACTAGACGCAAGCATTTGGGCATACCATACAGACTCCTCTATCTCCATACAGCCTACAGCAATCACCGTACAACCCAGACAACCTCCTCCGTACGGTCACCCTCTCCGTACGGCCTCCAAGCCACCAACCGTACGTCCATTCCAATCGTGGCTCCTGCTTCCGTACGGCCTGGGCAACGATCATCGTACGGTCCTTTGTACCATATGGCCTCTGGCAATTATTGTGCGCCCCCCTCCGAATCTCCCTCACTGTATGGCCACAAAACTTCTCCCTCACCGTATGGCTTGTGTAGCCATCCCACCGTACGGTCATCTCCTGAACCGTACACTTCTGACAGGAAACACCATTGTTGCTCCTTGTATAGTATACCTCCGGAGTAAGAGAGTCCGTCTGGGTTCGGAACATTACAAGGCTGCCCTGAAGTTCAATCATTTCTAAGCCTAAAGGCAGTACCCTTTGTACCCCTTTGGCCTCATGGGACTCCCCAGTTATATACCATGAGGTGGTGTGCCTAGAAGATGACCCCATCAACATTCCCCTACTTTTTTGACCTTTATAATCAATCGGTAGATATAAAGAGTTCAATGTTATGCATGTATTCTGTATATGATCCATTTGATTTGATCTTTCTTGCCCTTTATATCTTCCCATGTGAGGGAGAGGTCACACCTCTTTGTCATGTTTACCTTTTGGCAAGAGTCACAACCGTTCAAAATTACAACCCTTTCAAAGAGTCATAACCATTCACAATTACAACCTTTTGAAAGAGTTACAACCCTTCATCATTTCTGCCCTTTGAAAGAGTCACTTCCTTATTTTCATCACATTCCTTTCTTCTTTCATTAATCCTTCTTCAATTCCTATACTCTCCTCTTCTTCCTTCTCTCTATCCCCTTTCAAATGAACTGTCCTCCCATCTATATTTGATGTTGAGGGAGTCACAATTCTTCATTATGTATCTCTTGACCTTTCATTAACTTAAGTAACTTGTAATTATATTATATTATGTATTTATTTATTTGTTTTTATATTTAACTTTGTTACCATTATTTATTATTAAATCCTATTTCAGTAAGGGGACATTATAGTCCTCCCTTCCCAAAATTGCTTGTCCTCAAGCAATGACAATTTTTATACAAATCTTTCAATGTGAGTAGTTTCTGTGGCGTAACTTTGATATTAACCCATGCATGGAGAATTTGCAAGGTTTGCAATTTTAAGACAAATTTTCTCTCATCTTCTAGAGAAAAGGGTCAAGTCCATCTTTGAAATGGCATCAAAACTGATTTAGATTGACCAATGTATTCCGATAAATTTATATCTTTTGGGGTCACTCTAGTTATTCTCTTGTTTTAGATTAACCAAAAATAGAACCCCACATGGAGCATACACTTAAAGTACAAAGTATACACTTGAATGTATGAAGACACAATGCATGCACGAAGTACAAACATAAATGTATGGTGATAGGGAGCGTACACAAAGTATACACACATATATGCATTGTTAGATTCCTTCTTATTGACTAGAATGATTCCTTATTTCATCTTTTACCCTACAAGATGGAAGGATCAAGCTCTGGTACCACTTCTAATGTTCCCAAATTATAAAAAATGAATTTTTCCCTAGGTTATAATTTTTAATCGAAACAAGTAGGGTTTAGAAATACCTTTCACTTTGATTGAGACCTTGCAAACAAGTTAAGAATCATTTTTGAAAATAATTCATTAAATAGGTCTCTTTAGTTAGCAATAAGCATATAGTGGAAGTGTAGACCTAATCACTAGAATGCTTGAATAAATTTAAGAAGACTCAACCATAGGAAGAGATAAGATCGGGTGACTTGATAAGGTGTCCTAGAGACCTTCTAGCCTTGGCACAAGATTGTATATACCATCCATATGAGGTGGAATACCTAACAAAGTGTCCTATAACTATTCCCCCCAATCTTGCCACTTCTATCCTACTTCCAATGATTGAACATCCTTAATGCATTCACTTGCCATTATAGAGAGCATGCATATTCTTAATAGGGTGCCTTGAAAGTCCATCCTTTCCAAGCCCAAAGACAGTACCCTTTGTACCCCTTTGGCCCCATGGGACTCCCTTGTCATATACCATGAGGTGGCGTGCATAGAAGATGTCCCCATCACGGTTCCCCTGCGTGTAATTCCTCATTTCTACATTCACAATAGGCTGCCTTGAAAGTCAATCCTTCTAAGCCCAAAGGTAGTATCCTTTGTAACCCTTTGGCCTGATGGGACCCCCCAGACAAATACGACAAGAATGCACTCCTAGATGACGTTCCCCTGCTTGTTTGACCTTAAGAATCAATCAATACATATAAAGATTTCAATATTATGCATGTCATCTATATATGCAATAATCAATTATCAACAACATATCCTAATCAGTAATTAGAAGATATAGATAATATTTATTATGCTATGCTAAAAAATGTAACAACAATGCATCATCAATCAGTCTTGTATAGATATAAATGGTACTTATCTCTTGTGTGTTATAGTAATGCCAAATTTGCTTACTTTCCTTGTCATTCGATGCCCTTCTTCAATGAAGTTCTCTATTATCTGTGTAGGGAGTGTAAGGTGGAAAATGATTGTCAATGGTAGACTCCCAATTCATCACCATACATTAGAAAAGGGCAATGGGATCCTAAAATGTAACCCACTTTTAGGTGAAAATCAGATCAGCACAACCCAAAAAGATGTAGGGGTGCTAATGCAAGATCTACACCTAAGAGAAAGTGTTAATTCTAGGATCCCTTTGTGGGGACTTTTATGTTTATTGTATAGAAATGCAATGTAATGTATATGCAAAGAAAGTAATGTATACACTCATGCAATGATAAACAACAAGATATCAGATCTAGAGTATCAAAGTAAGTCCTATGAAAGAAGGAGAAAGAAGATAAACTCACCTTGAGGGTTAGTAGAGGATGCAAGTTCAGATTTTTAAAAGCACTGTCAAACTGTACCAGAACAGGGAACATGTTTGGATTCGAAATCTTGAAGATTCGAAATCTTGAAGATTGAATTTGCAATCTGTGAAAATCTGAGAGCTACAGGAACACGTCGAACATGAGGCGACCTATACCAGTATAGGTTGAACTTGAGGCGACCTATACCCAGAAAGGCTGAATTTGGAGGTCTCGGATCTGCGATTGAAACTGCACCTTCAGATCTGCATATTTGAATCTGAAACTCCACGAATCTGCATCTGCACACAAGAAAAGGGGAAATTGTTGGGGCAAAGGGGTTTGCCTTGGTCAAGCCCTCGTTTAGGAATTAACCTTGAAATAAAATATGAAAAGTATGTAAAACAAGATAAATGTAAGCATTACCTTGCTTGATCAAACCCTTTTGGATGGATCCAGATCTCTTACTCCACAAAGATGTATACTTGTTTGAATGTATGTTGAATGTAGGATGTCTTCACTTATGCAATAGATCAATGTTTGTCCAATTCATAGATCATGGATATATGAATGCTTGAATGAGGAAGGAAGAAGAATGAAGCTTGGATGTGGATCTTCTTTCTCAATTAAGAACTCCTTCACAAATCCACCATGGAAGAGGAATTCAAACCATTAATAGAAGATTGCCTTTGAATCAATGGAAGAATGAAGCCTTTAAATCTTGGACTCAAAGTCTTGCTAGAAATTACCAAAAAGCTCTTGAATTCACCTTGGACTTGATTGCTTGTAATTAGATTGCTAGAGATTGCTTGCATAGAATAAGGTAAGATAAAATGTCAAAATGAGAGGAAGAATCCTCCTTTTATAGTGATTTCAGGGTTCAAATTCGTGAAGGCCTTTTTCACTAGGCGGGAAAAGGAAAATACTTTGCATCGGGCCTTGAAATTCACCAAAACAAAACCCCTGAGGTATAGGTCGCCACAAGTGCGACCTATATTGGTATAGGTCGCCCCAAGTGTGACCTATACTTGAAAGGGCTAATCTTGAGGTAAAATGTGCATGGTTCGAGAAACATTTAGAATTTTGGAGGAAAAATGAATAGAGAAGCGGGAAAATCAAGCATAAATGCATCCACAATTAATGAGATCACTAAAATGGGGCCCAATTTGTCCTAGAGCTTCCAAATTAATAGGTGCTAAATTTGTAGGACTATAAATTTAGCCCCCACTTTAGCGGGAGTATGAGGCAAACTCATGCTCACGGTAAAGTAGATCAAATGCGTAAGATGATCTTATCAAATCCAAGGAGTTAAGGACAAATAAAGCCCCCAAGTGACTTAAGTCCTCATCAAATCCAAGATTAAGATAAGAGAGACATTGCTAACAAGAAAGAGAGACGGAAGGAGAGAGAGAAGGATAGAGAGGCGTGATTACTTAGTCCAGTAAGATTGTTTGTTTTACTATGAGTCACAAAGAAAGCGCCACAAAAGATGGCATTGAAAGTCCTAACAAAAGGGGTTTGTGTGTCATTCTAGTCAATCCATCTAGGTTCTGTCCTTAAAGATTGTGTGTTAATAAGGGATTCAACAAGAGCGATCTGTCCTTAGGATTGTATGTCCATAAGGAATTGAAAGAAAAGAGAGGGATCAGTCCTTAAGGAAGGATTGTGTGTCCATAAGGGATCCAAATGCAAATCATCATTGAACAATAGACCGTGGGCAAAATGTGAGCTGAGTGTATGACCCCACGTTAAAGCTATTGTAAATGCCTTAATGGGAGCAATGGCTTTAATGGAGCGTACATGCATCCACTAGAAATGTTTCCACTATGACATGCGTGCAAAATGTGAGCGGAGTGTATGCCCCCACGTTAAAGCTATTGTAAACGCCTTAATGGGAGCAATGGCTTTAATGGAGCGTACATGCATCCACTCGAAACATTTCCACTATGACATGCCCCCAAGAAATGACAAATCATGGGAAATGGGCACATGACAAAGGAGAGCACAAAAGGGATCTACCAACTCTGGGGTCAGTATGATCATATGATAATATATGAAATATTATGTCAAAATGAAATATCATCATTCCCCAAAGGAAGTAGACCTACAATACAATGGAAGAAAGACACGTAAGAGTCACAGAGAAGAGTCTTTTTGGGCCGGCATCACAGAGACCAAAAAGAATAGGTGCTACCGTTTTGCATCATCCCAAGCGGACAACACAAAGGCACATTTTCGAGAAATGGAACATGTACAACATAACATGTAACAACATATAAAAGAAGCGAGATACAAATAGAAGAATGATTACGACATTGCAATTCCTTTATCACCTTGCGCCAACGAAGCAACAAGGGTCATTTAAAGAAGTCTAAACAAAACATATAACAAGCAACACATCATGGGGGAAGCACATTACAACAGGCAAACACATAAAATCCACCGCAAGAGAGGAGCTAATCAAGTGTATCACCTGCCCCCTATCTCGGTCCATAGTGTTTAGGGAAGGTGGATAACTCGCAAGAGGAGCAACGTCAAGCACGACAGAAGGAACAATAGCTAGTTCCAAACAAGGACCATGTTGTGAAGATAGGTCACTGTGTTCATAACTAGGAGTGATAGATAATTGTTGTGAAAGCATAGCTAGTAAATCATTATCAAGATCAATAATCTCATAACTATCATCAGAATCACTAGCATGCATATCATCGTTAGTATCATGAACATCATCATCGAGTGTATCTTCTTCATCAAGATTAATTGTAATAGAATCCAAGATACGAATAACATTGTCATGTTTATTCCTTTTAACATTGTTTAAATTCACATCCTCCATAGGCTCAAGCATGGGTTGGTCAAAGGAAAGTGAAGTATGAGGTGAAGAAATGTTTTGAGAAGCTTGTGCACGGGCTCTAGCTCGACGCTTGCGACAACTATCACAAGCATGACGGTTATGTTTGGTTTTGCTAGATACTTGGATTGGGATAGGATCAATCAACATTGGGTCCTTTTCTTCTTTGAGAGGAAGAACTGAAGAAACCACACTAGGTCGAGAGATGACAAGAAGAGGACTAGTATAAACAATAGGAGGTGGAACATAAGCATAAGGAGGAATAGGTGGTGTAGGAAGAAGGCCGCAACTAGGATCATCCTTAGGTTTACTAAGTTCACAAATATTTTGAATCTTGTAGGCTTGGTATGAGCGGAAAAGATAATCAAGATGGATCTTAGTGGGTTGAGGCATAGAAGGCCAAAAGAAATCAAGGTCAACGGAGTCTTGAGGCACAAAATGCTGATAAAGACTATGGTTAATTGTCATGATTTCTCCATTATGAGGTAACTTAATACATTTATGGATAGGAGAAGCTATGACACTCATGTAGGTAAGCCAAGGAAGACCAAGTTTGACTTGAGACTAATCGGAAGTAGGAATGACAATGAAAGTAGTATCCAAAGTTTTACCACAAACTTCCATAGGAAAGGAAATGGAATCATGGGAAGGATAAAGAAAAACATTGCAAGTTTGAATCAAAACATCAGATTTATCATAAAAGTCTTTATGCAATCGTTTACTAAAAAGGTGCTCTTCAGTTATCACATTCATCATTCAAGTAGGATCAACAAGGGTACCACGGGAAGGAATACCATCAACCCTAGTGACAATGTAAAGAGGACCATCAGGTGCCTTAATTATTTCAGAAGGATCAAGGCTGAGGTGAATGTTTAGGTTTAGGTTGAGGTTGAATATGTTCAATTTGGTTGACAATATGAGTGGCTTCATCAACTTTCTCATCATAATCAATGTCCTTGGGAGAAGAAGGTTGCCTAATAGTGTTGGTTGAATGAGATGGTAAAGGGTTAGTGTAAATTTGCAAATTCTGATTAGGAGGTGCAACTGATTTGTTTCCATGATTAATATCAGCATCAACAGATATAGCATTAGAATCAATAACGTCTTGAACAACATTTTTCAAGGAATAGTATTTTTTCAGTATCATGAACGGGTTCACGATGGAATTCACAAAAAGCTTTGGGATCAAAGAATCTAGATAGAGGTTTGGATGGGTCAATTGGTTTGATAGGAGGAAGTTTAATCATGTTTGCATTCATTAACTTCATCATCACATTATACAAAGACTCAGAAAGTAGGGTAAAAGTACGAGAAGGTCTAAAAACAGAGGACAAAGGAGTTGCACCTTTAGATGTTGCTGCCACTTGTTCATCAATTATGTTAGATGATTTGTTGATTTTGATGTAGTTGTTAGGCTTATGAAACTTGTTGAAATTGGATGCGGCATCTCTTTTATCAATAGGAATAGGAGCCATTGGAGTGTTGCTCTCGAATTGACTCACTTGAAGTTGATAACGACGAAGCACTGCACACAATTGTGAAAAGGAAGAAAACTTAGGATAATCTTATCTCTAATTTCCTTTTGTAAATTAGAAACAAAAATGCGTTGTATATCAACATCGAGCACAAGATAAGAAATTTGAGCATGCAAATGCTTACATCTAACAATAAAGTTACTAACTGTTTCTTTAACACCTTGTTTACAATGCATCAAATTAGTCAAAGAAATTTGAGGACCAATGTTGTTTTAAAATTGTTAAATAAAAGCATTAGGAAGCTTGTGAAAGGAATCAATAGAATAAGGAGGCAAAGAACAATACCATTGCAAAGCCTTATCTCGAAAGGTTCTAGTAAACAACTTTGTCATGAATCTTTAGTTGTGAGAGAAATCACAAGATCGCCCTTACCATTATAAGTCTCAAGATGAGGAATCTCAATACTTTGTGGGATAAAACTGAGATAATATCCATGGACAAAGGACTAGCAATATCACATGTAGGGATATTGAATTTGGATTGAGTCAAAGAAGCAAGTTGTTGTTGCAAAGAAGACACAGTTCAAGCTAAGCTATTAATGGTAGAATCAGTGGAAGAAATGATAGGAGGAGAAACATTGGAAATGTTAAGCATATTATTTGAAACGGAGGGAATGCTGGAAGAAGCATGAATCATGTTAGGGGGATTGTTGGAAATAGGATTGGAATATGAAAAAGGAATGCTATGATAAGAAGGCATAGAAGAAGGTAATGAAACACATGGAACACTTGTAGGAAGAGAAGGAAGAATAGGATTAGGGAGACTCACATGTGGAGGATTGGAAGGTTGAATTGAAGTTGTGATAAGAGGTGGAGCATAAGTGGAAATACTAGGAATGGAACCTAGAGATAGGAAAAAAGGTTTCAACACTTGTAGTAGGGGGAACATAGCCTAATTCTTGAGCACATTTCATCATAGGTTGAACATTAGAATCAATAAGGTGGGAAATGCTACGCAAGAGGTTAAGACCATGTTCATCATTACAAATGAGTTTCCTTAAGCCTTCTACAATGGAAAGAGTTTGAGGATTGTGATTTTCTTGAGCTAGCCAATGTTCCAACTTTTCAAATTCATGGGTAAGCTTTTGTATTTGGGAAGGAGGAACTCTTAATGCTTCATCTTCATCATGGGAAGAATGAGAAGAGTTATTCTCCATGATAGAATTGGTATCATTAGAATGCATATGGGTTTCATCAATATTCCTAGGAAAGGAGGGTTCAGGATCAAAGGAACCCATGAGTCTACGACTTCATCTAATTGGAATACTATAGGTTGGACTCAAAAAGATAAAGCTCATACATAAAGAAATGAAAGGAAGGAAGATGAAATGTAGCAAAAGATGTAGATAGAGACTATATAAATGCATACAATGTAACCAAAACAAGATGGAAACAAAGTAGATCTAAGTATGAAGGTGTAAAGAGCAATGCACAAAGAAGATCTAACTACCAAATCAAGAAGCATGCAACTATTTGATCAAAATGTAATGTGAAGTAGATCCAACTAAATGCATACAATGTAATAGATGAACCCACACACACAATGATGTAAAGGTAATACAAAGGAGAATCAAATTACCCAATCAAAAGGATAAAGCATAAAAGCATCGAGTTCACCAAAATGTAAGGTGGAAAATGGTTGTCAATGGTAGACTCCGACTTCATCACCATACATTGGAAAAGGGCAAGGGGATCCTAAAATGTAGCCCCCTTTTAGGTGAAAATCAGATCAGCACAACCCAAGTAGATGTAAGGGTGCTAATGCAAGATCTACACCTAAGATAAAGTGTTAATTCTAGGATCCCTTTGTGGGGACTTTTCCATTTAATGTATAGAAATGTAATGTAAAGTATATGCAAGGAAAGTAAAGTATACACTCATGCAATTATAAACAACAAGATATCAGATCTAGAATATCAAAGTAAGTGCTATGAAAGGAGGAAGAAGATAAACTCACCTTGAGGGTTAGTAGAGGATGCAAGTTCAGATTTGTAAAAGCACTGTCCAACTGTATCAAAACCGGGAACATGTTTGGATTCGAAACCTTGAAGGCTGAATCTGTAATCTGTGAAAATCTGAAAGCTACAAGAACACGTCGAACTTGAGGCGACCTATACCCAGAAAGGGTGAATTTGGAGGTCTCAGATCTGTGATTGAAACTACACCTTCAGATCTGCATTTCCAAATCCGAAACTTCGCGAATCTGTATCTACACACAAGAAAAGGGGAAATTGTTGGGGCAAAGGGGCTTGCCTCGGTCAAGCCCCCATTTAGGAATTAACCTTGAAATGAAATATGAAAAGTATGTAAAACAAGATAAATGTAAGTATCAAACCCTTGTGGATGGATCCGGATCTCTTACTCCACAAAGATGTATACTTGCTTGAATGTATGTTGAATGTAGGAATGTAGAATGTAGGATGTCTTCACTTATGCAATAGATCAATGTTTGTCCAATTCATAGATCATGGATATATGAATGCTTGAATGAGGAAGGAAGATGAACAAAGCTTGGATGTGGATCTTCTTGCTCAATTAGGAACTCCTTCACAAATTCACCATGGAAGAGGAATTCACACCATCAATAGAAGATTGCCTTTGAATGGATGGAAGAAAGAAGCCTTCAAATCTCGGAGTCAAAGTCTTGCTAGAAATTACCAAAAAGCTCTTGAATTCACCTTGGACTTGATGGCTTGTAATTAGATTGCTAGAGATTGCTTGCATAGAATAAGGTAAGATAAGATGTCAAAATGAGAGGAAGAATCCTCCTTTAATAGTGATTTCGAGGTTCAAATTCACGAAGGTCTTTTTCACTAGGCGGAAAAGGGAAATACTTTGCATTGGGCCTCGAAATTCACCGAAATTAAACCCTCGAGGTATACGTCATCACAAGTGTGACCTATACCTAAAAGGGCTAATTTTGAGGTAAAATGTGTGAGGTTTGAGAAGCATTTGGAATTTCGAAGGAAAAATGAGTAGAAAAGTGGGAAATCAAGCACAAATGCATCCACAATCAATGAGATCACTAAAATGGGGCCCAATTTGTCCTGGAGCTTCCGAATTAATGGATGCTAACTTTTTAGGACTATATAGGGAGTCACACCCTTTCATTTGTTAATGCCCTTATGAAAGGGTCAAACCTTTGGTTATGAAAAGATACACCTATTTGACAACAACTGCTCACTTATTATTTAATCTTTTCCTATCTCTCACTTCTCAAATCTGTCTTTACTGCTTTTCAAAGCAGCACATATCCCATTTAAGATCTGCATATCTTCTTTTTATAGATCTACATATCTTCTTCTTCTAGGACTTTCTTAGTGTTGTTGTTTATACCCCAGCCTCAGTATTGTTAGGGAACATGGATTTGTTCCAGATAAGAGACTAACTAATAATAGAACATAAATAACATTACACCACACATCATATATGGAACCCAAAAGTATTTGTATTATTCATATTCATTGACATCAAATACATCCTTATATCTCCTTATATATCTTATATCTTCCTCTAAAATATTCTATATATTCAGATAATATTTAGTTATATATATTTATATCTATCTCCTTCTACATACATCTACTTACATTATATGTCATTTAAATCTTCTAATATTTTCTAATATATTTATATCAAAGGGATGTGACATGACCCAAACATGGTATTCCTACCCTAGATGCCATGTTCTTAATTTCATACTCCATGGACATCATTGTGGCAAGATGTTGTAGGATCTCTTGAATTTTGTTTGTTTGCTTATCTTTTCTGCCAACAACCACCAACTTTTCTGATCATTTAGTGGCAAGGTTTTTCCACTTGATTAACTAGATGTAGCTATACATGGAAATGATAACTTTGAAAGTAGGGGAGTGACAAGTATCCTCAACTTTGGTGTGTCCTTGTCATGTTGCATCCACTATTCGAAAGGGTCGTTTTGAGTTAATGTAGCCCATCTGTACGTCCCTCTATTTGCTAAATGTTGGACCATGGAGATTGACAAATGCAAGCCACTGCATCTAAAGTAAAGAAGACTCCTCGTTAGCATATATTTTTTGGACCTTCAGGAGTCCAACTCTCATCTATTCAACATGAGATAGAGGCACTCTTCCTTTCTTAGCTACATATCATTTGGGATTTAGAGCATAGGCTACCATATGGAGGGGGTTGTTTCATTTTGTTCCACTATTCTATCATAATGGCCCTAATATGCCCCTCGTTAAATAGAAAGGGAGGATCCTTTCTATAATGGCTTTCTTCATTTGTCCAAGCATGCTATCAAAAGTCTCATAAATCTTGCCAAGGCTAGGAGGCTTCGTATCAACATATATTATGAATTCCACAACAGACTTGATGAAAGAGAAAACATATTTGTATGTGTAAACATGTTACAAAAATAAAGAATTAAAGACTCAAATGATAGAGTGAATGTTAATACAAAGAATAAAAGTAATCTACATGTTAAAAACATTAATAAATCAATTGTTAAAAAATTAATTATAAAACCAACAATTTCCTACCTCATTTTGGATGACCAATCATCATCAAGGATCTTTTGTTACACATTCATTCTCTTAGACGTGCTTGTCTTTGGCCATCTACATCACTTTGAATTAACCAATGTTAATTGTAAAGCCTTTTGCACCTCAATCATACTCTCTAACAAAATGAAGTAAATTCTTTTCTTGAAAAAGTCTTGAATAAAGCAAGTGTAGTGTGATGGTTGCAAATGAACATTTGTATATCTCTAGCTTCTAACATCACCACCTTATTCTAATCAATTTTCGTGATGTCCTTCAATGCATGAACACAACTTGGGGTTTCGAAAATGCACATAGGTTGAATCAATCAGCACTTGTACAACATTGCTCCAACTTATTCTATTATATCCTTCAAAATCTTAAATTGAAAGTTTCAATCTATTGTTTCCCTTGTGATCAATATCTCTAAGAAAATAATTGCTGATTGAACATGTGACAATGATATTGACTAGTTGCTGATGTTTAATATTGGTCCATTCATCTGTGATGATGGAGCAACATCCTTTGGCCAAGTTTGCCTCATTTCTTCCATCAACACTCACTTTAGAATATTCTCTATCAAAGAGAATGGTGTATAGCTTATGATCTCTAGGTGCGACAAACAAGGGGAAAACAATTATCACATCTTTGATCATTTGTTTGAAATAGGGAGAACGTGCCACTTGAAATGGTATGGCATGAGCATAAAAAAACATAACAATGAAAGAACCGTGTGTATTAATCAATCTTGCAACACTAACATTTTTTCTCTTCGGTAAAAGTAGAACAATCTCCTCTTGAAATTCCAACATCTATGGTTTCCATAAGCAATGCATAGGTTTTGAGGAGGTTGTAAGGGTATTCAAATATGCTAGTTGAGCTTTCAAACATAGTTTAAAGACTTGGACTCGCCACTGACTCGGCAAACCAAAAAATTGAACTCCGACTCAGACTCACGAAAGGACTTGACAAAAGGAAAAAACCGTAGTTTTACATAAAAACAAAAAGAAATTAATGCATTTAGAAAACATAAGAGCCATAATTGATATATTTCACATGTCATATGAATCTCAAACACTCAATATATGAAATATCATCATAGTTGCAAACTTTAAAATGTACAAACAGCAGCATAAGTTTATAAATGTTTACAAAATTAGATTTAATGATATATCCAAATGTCATCATCTTCGTCATCCTCCATTTCATTGGAGCCACCCTAAAACCTTGTTATGAGCAAGCACAAAGAACAAATGATTCAAAAAGTGCAAAAAAAAAGTCAAATTATAAGTTGTTGGGTGTGTCCAGGCAGCAGCAAGAGTCCATCAAAAGGACTCGCGAGTCCTGATGTTGGACTCGCGTGAGTCCATACCTCGGACTCGCGAGTCCTTTTGATGGACTTGCCTGGACTTGACTTGCGAGTCCACGGTGAGTTGACTCGGCTCGCCATTGGACTTGCGAGTCCGCAGTGAGTCCTGTGAGTTTTTGAACTATGCTTTCAAATGCTGCTACACTCTCACTCCTAGTAGAATTTTCAGTCTCACTTCTGCTCGTCTTTGTTTTTTTGTTAAGATTTTAAAACATAGCTGCAATTGCAAACATAAACAAAGTGTTCTCCCTAAGCATCTGGAAATTTAAAAAAACTAAAAAGTCTGCAAAAGGGTTTGAAAAATGAATAGAAAATGGTAAACTTACCTCAAATTACATGGATTTAATACACTATTACATTCTTTCCACTGCTGTTCTCCTCTGAACTACTGCTCCTGCACTTCTTCACAAGTTATAAAATGTCAAAAGGAGTACCTTTTTTTTTAATTTGTTTTTGGGATTGTTTTAGGTTTATGTATAGTTTAAAGGGGTGTGAAGGTACTTGTGGACCCACCCATCCATTTTTAAAATTAAAATTGTGTTTTTTGTTTTTAAAAGCACAAAAGGGTGCCTGGGCTATAGCCATCTCCTACAGCTCCTAGACATACCTTGCAAATTTCAGATATCTTGGGGATGTTTCCTATATTTTTGAAAAAAGGGGGATGGGGTAGGAATGATTTCTAACCATCCCCAGATCCCTCAAATGTTCCCTATAGGGGACATGTTTTCAGGGAGCATAGGATTGTGGACAAAGTGATTGTTGTTTTCTTAAAAAAATTGTGGAGTACACAAATGTAATTATAGTGAATATGCTCTTGAAGCAAAAGAGATGGCTTGAGAAGTTTTATGATTGACAGGACCCATACGTTGGGCTATTCTTTTACCCCTAAATCCTACTATGGTATATACAATTCATTAATTTTCTTTCTTGATTATTTGAGAATGTCAATGGACTTCACCAAAGTTTAGGCATTAACTGAGCTCAGCAATGGTCAAACAACATATGAGGGGGTCCAGTCTCTAAAGGACATGAGATTCAAAACTAGGAGCACAGAGACCCAGTTGGGGTACAAAGGTTGTGAGTGCATTGGCCTGGTGGAGATTTAAACTTCAGTGTGTGTTGAAAATAATACCATACCCCAACCATTGAACAATGCTCTTAATAGTGATTCATACTTAATTTATTATTGTAGTACATCATGTGACGTTTACTGAGATATTCATACAAGTTGTGCATGAAGCCTAATTGCTAAATGGAAGGTGTGGCTAACATAGCTTTCTATGACATTGCACAGATGTTAAAAATGGTAATATTGGTTCCTTGAACACAATTTATATGTTCGGCTGATACATTTGTACAAACTATTATTTTTACTTAATTTTCTTATTTAGGGTCAAAAAACTGTATAATGTTTTAAGTTGCAGGTCATATTATGTCCAGTGTCTACACGTGTAATTGCTTCTGTAACCACCCATAAAGCCTTGTGTGATTTTTGCCTTGGAACTTGCACCTATGTTCCTAAATGCCATCTATTCAGTTTACACTGCTCGGACTGTGTTTTGCATCTTATGTGAAGCATGATTATGTAAAATGAAAATACTATCATAATATCATTAGTTGTTACTAGAGTTTTGGAATTTTGTGCATTTTATTCATTGGTTAATGTTGTATGGTCTATCAGCCCATCAATGAATCTTGCTTGTGTGAATCAGATTTCTATCATCCTTTAAAAGAGGACGAGACAGAGACAAATACAGTTGTAACAATTATCTATCCCTCAGAGCCTCCGGTATGATATGTTTCTTTTAATAAGTTTTTCTTTGAGATATGTGATAATTATGTTAAGATAAGTATGGTAAAGACATATTGACTTCGACCTTGGTTTTCATCTTTGTGCAGGTTGTATGTGATTTTGATTGGGCTCTTGACAATTTGGAGGTGATTATATCTCATAAATCTTGCATTGCTTTATACTTATGGTTTTAGAAGTTTATTTGGAAGGTTGTCATATTTAATTCTGACATGCTGAAGTTTAACAGTGTGCATACATAAGTGGTTGAACCATAGGGCATAGTCTCAAGATTGCTGTGTTACTTATTTTAGATATTAAGAAATTACTTTTCTCTGTATCCGTGTGTATTCTGTTCAATATAGTTTTGTTTAAAAATTTATTTTCATATTCTGTCTTTAATGCCACCAGGAATTTACAGCCGATCTAGTCCAAGAAGAAAAGTTAGCAGAAGATAAAGTGGAAGATTTCAAGGTTAATTTTGAGACTAAATGAAGTATTCCATTTTCATTTTATTGATTATCTTTTATTCTGGTATGTTTAGTGCTATGGTTTTACATGTGATCTTTCCCTTGTCGTTTACGCCATCATGTTAAGTGTTATGGCATTGCACTGTTTTTCTCTCATGGAATGTCAACGGATTTGATGTAGAATTTCCTCAAGCAGATGGTGAAGGAAGAGAAAAAGAAGCAACGCGAGGTATGTGGCCATGACATGCCGATCTTTTTTCTACAGTAATTTGAGTGTGCATATAATAGATAAAAATAAGCTGATTCTTCGTCAAATTTTCCCATATATTCTATGCAAGGTAACAGCTTAAGTTTTGTGTTTTGGATTTGGTGTTCAGTCAAAGCATTCATCTTTTGTCATAAATGCTTAGTTGTTTGTGATGACTGGATCTTTGCTTTCTTAACAATGTTCAAATGATTTTATTGCTAAATCTCTGACTGTTACATCCATTAGTTTTTTAAACCTTGTAAGCTGTCCAAGTGGTAAATTGCAGGTATGCAGTTGTATTAGCCTTTGGCTGTTTCAAAGTTTGTAAATTCATATTAACTTGTGCTTTTCTATTTGCAGGCCAGGGAGGCTCGGAAAAAGGCAATTGAGGAAATAAGCCCAGAGGTTAAAGCTGCTTTTGAAAACATGCGGTATTACAAATTTTATCCTGTACAGACTTCAAACACCCCAGATATCTCCAAATGGAAGGTAATCCATTGCATGATGATCGCTGCACTGGTTGTTTAGGTTGATTATGTTTACATTGTGGCACTATGTTTTTAACAGTTTTGTATTGTTCCTGCAGAGTGATTATATTAATAGATACTACGGACATGCCCATGAGGTGGTGTAAAAAGGAACTCAAAACACTTCCTAAGGGTCTCCATTAGTGGTAACTGTGGAATTCTAAATGTTGTAATCTACACATCTAATGCTTTTGGTTACCTACAAAGGAGCATATGAGATAATTGTAAGCTGTGCACCATACCAGTATTGAGGAAAAATAGATCGTTTTCTTCCATTTATTTGACATGGCAATATATTGTAACATATCAGTATACTATATAATAGTATAATCCCATAGAGAGTGCTTAGGAGAAATACAAACACAAAAAACTGCTATCCTTGATTTTTTGTTGTTCTACTTATAGACAATTTGTTTGATATAATGATCATATGCCATGAACATAGAACAATTGTACATAATAGCCATTTAATGTGTACTATGATGTTTGATTTTCCAGTGTTGAATATTGGCTTGTAAGTAGTGCATATATTCAAATATGGTTGGTTGGTAGAAGAATACTTAAGTTATTTGTTAGAAATAAGGAATACAGAGGGGGGAGGGGGTGAATCAGTATTCTACAAACTTTTACTTTTGCCCAATTATGGATATAGCAAACTAACTTGATGCTTGCAAAACAAAATAAACTAAATAGCATGCATAACAATAAAGCAAATGAACTCATAACACATTATTTGTTCTCGAGGAAACCCTGGCCAAGGGAAAACCCCAGTGGGGATGATACCCACAACGATCCACTAATCAAAAGTATCCGGTTAAGGATGTTGACCCTATTAGAAGCCTATTACATGCATATAGTGTCTCAGTCCTGATTAAGGGATTTTAAGCCTTGTTAGAAGCCTCAACCCCGCTAAAAGTTGGTAGTACAAATAGAATGATTACAAGATGAGCTCATTGCCCAAACATGTAATGTACAATAATTTTTTATTACAAAAGGATAAGGTATAACCTTTCACTATTGCTGAATAGCTTCAGCTTCTTCACTGGCAATATCTACTTGCTTTACAACATATATCTTTTGCATGTATTTATCACACTACTATCTTCGCATTACATATGTCTTACATTTATACAAGTTATTAAGAATAATAACTTTTACAGTCGGCTTTACAAAGCATAAAGCACCTTACAAAATACATATTAACTTGCGCTGCCCAAGGGTTAACATCTAGGATGTTGTCCCTTATGTGATTAAATTATTATTTTGATAAACAAAATATTCCCTTAACCATTTACTAGTTCTGTCTTCTTTCTTTATCCCATCGGCTTCAACTCTGTCTTTGATAATACTGCCATAACTTCTTCCATACATGTCGTATAGACTCGTGCTCTCAAGTGAGTCTTCAATATACATCAAAGTATCCATGTTCAAGTGCGCAAGCACTGAACTTACTTCTATCGACATTGCTATCCAAAATTGTCTTTGGTTAGACTTAGAAAAAAATACTGCTTACACTTAGACAGTTTTACTTTGCGCTTAGACTTAATTGCTTTTTGTCATATGTAGTCTTCATACAGATTATATGTTGCCATAATGACAACAACTTGATATCCAACTCAGCCAAATTGCCAACAATCTTCCCCTTTGTCATTGGTGGCAACATATGAGAAAATTGGCTAAGTCATACAAAACTTAAACTTCAAAAATTGTGGTCATAACAAAAATTGTGGTCATATATACCATCTATACTCCCCCTATGAATATACTCCATATCTTATATCTATATATCATAATCAATTTTCTACTATCACTCTCCCTTTGACAACAGTGACAAAAAAAGGGTGCCAAAACTGTGTAACAAAATGTTTACCTTGATCTCAAGATTGCAAGGCCGGTAGGCTTGCAATACAATCTGCAAAATTTGTCTTTATACTTTCCAATTCCTTCTCCCATGATTTCTTAATAGTGTCTGAAACACTAAGGAGTGTGCATAGACCATATGATGCTATTTCACATGCTTTAAGGTTTGCATAGTGAAATCTCTCATAAGATGTCATAGAGGTAAGACATTCTTCCAATTGACTCCATAATATTTATTTTGATTGAAACATGCTCTCTTAATAGAGCGAATCTTTTCAATTTCCTTTCCTTTTCATCACTAAGAATTCTTATATCATCATACAACTTGCTTATTGACTTCTCAGTATCAAATATCTTCACATTCAGATTTGCTAAGAGATTTGATGTCTGAATTTCTCTCTTTTGCTTTGATCTTTTCTGCTATATCAGATACATTGTCTTCTGATTTTGTGCATTGCTTGTTTATAGATTTTCCTTTCTCCAAGCTTCTTCTCAATTCTTTTATGTTGATGTCCAAATTGCCAATGTCATTTTTGATATTCTGACATAAATCCTGAACTATTTTAGCTTCATAGGCTGCTTGAGCTTTAACTTTTATCTGTGGATTAGTCTCATTAATCTGACTAGTTATAACATTTTGCAATTTTTGTGTTACTTCAATCAGTGATCCCTTAAGGCTTTTAACTTTCTTGTTTTTGCCAATGATTTTATTTAGAGATGAGATCAACTCTATCTGATCATCATCATCTACTTCTTGTCCAAGATTAGCAAAAATTGATCTAGATTGTGTCTTTTTTGCTGCTACCTCAGGTGTAGGATTGGTCTGTACCTATTCTTTCTGTTATGGTTCCTTTACCTCTTCTTGTGTTCCTGCTTGACTCTGTTATGTTTCCTCTTCTTGTCTTGTTTCCTTATCCTCTATCATGTCTTGATGTTCCAAGGCCGAATTGTCAACAATGTCTTCAAGGTTACTAAACGGATTCTCTTCACTGTCCAAAGTGATTTTTGTTCCTTCCACATTCATTGATTCATCTGTAATATTGATTGCTGGTGGTGATGATGGTGTAGGGCTTTTCTAGTTCTTAGCTTCCACTGCTTGATCTAGTGCACTTGTGTGCTCACTAGGACCTGAGGTCATTACTTTTATAATTGCTTGTTCAATCTCTTTGTTGATTTCCTCATAATTCCCTCCCATTATCAAGATGGTTCTCCTCTTCATCCTTAAATGAGTATTAAGATCTTTCAAAATTTCTTTGAAACGATGTTCATCCTTAATGTCACAAAGCTTCCTCAAATGGTTCTCTCTTATCTTATTATCTTCTTCAGTAGCTCTTTTCTTTCTTTTTAGTAACTTCTCAAACAATTCATCAGGGATTTTCCCTTGAATACTGTCAAACTTCTTATTTGCCAAAATCATGTGCCTAATAACTGCATTTTCTAAGTTTAATTTCTCAGAATAGTTGTACATCTCATTTTTACTTGTTCATCTTGGAAAAATCTCCATCATTAATGATTTGAGCATTCACTTTTTCTATCTTTGGTTTCCATTTCTTCTTATTGACTCTGGTATCTTCATCATCTTTTATTTCTAATACTTTTCTTTGTACTGGGGTAAATATTGTTTTCTGTCTTTTTCCTGGCCCACTTGCCATTTCTTTAACTCTTTTACTATATAATTAATATAATGACAATTATGATTTTATATATATATATATATATATATATATATATATATATATATATATATATATATATATATATATATATATATCTTGAGTATTATATTAATTTATCTAATATTTACATAATAATAATAATAATAATTTTATCAATTTAACTATTTATTTATTATGAGAATAATTATAACCTAACTTTATATATACATATATATCAATGTATATAATAATATCAATTATTATATATATGAATATATATAATAAATCATTTCTCATAATAATCATATAGTCAATATTATTTATCTAACCGATGCTACAAACATCAACACTCCCTCTTAGCTAGGGAGGATAAATCAATCCAATGTCAACACTTATGACACTTGGAAACATCAATCATATGATGTAGTCAATAGAAACATATTCTTAATATGTGGATTGCCTCCATCGACGATTCTATCCACAAGTTCTCAGGTGGATTGCCTTCATCGGTGATTCTATCCACAAGTCTTAGGTGGATTGCCTCCATCGGCGATTCGATCCAGAAGCTCTCATGTGGATTGCCTCCATCGGCGATTCGATCCACAAACTCACGAGCTTTGGTGTGGATTGCCTCCATCAGTGATTCTATCCACAAGCTCTCATGTGAATTGTCTCCATCAACGATTCTATTCACAAACTCACGAGCTTTGGTGTGGATTGCCTCTATCGGCGATTCTATCCACAAGCTCTCGTGTGAATTGCCTCCATCGACGATTCTATTCACAAATTCATGAGCTTTGGTGTGGATTGCCTCCATTGGCAATTCTATCCACAAGCTCTCATGTGAATTGCCTCCATCGGTGATTCTATTCACAAACTCATGAGCTTTGGTGTGGATTGCCTCCATCAGTGATTCTATCCACAAGCTCTCGTGTGAATTGCCTCCATCGACGATTCTATTCACAAACTCACGAGCTTTGGTGTGGATTGCCTCCATCGGCGATTCTATCCACAAGTTCTATCTATTATGATTAGTTTCATCCATCATAAGATGTCTATCACAATAGAAGGTCAAGTTAGTGTAAGATCGTCACCTTACAATAACTTTTATAGATACAAGTGATAATCATTTGGAAGTCATCACTTCCTCATGATTTGCATAGGGGGCAGACCCATTAAAAAACATTCATAATTCATAAGTGTAATAATCAATTATATCAAGTTTACCTCATAAATGTTTCACCTTCAATAGTGAACTCCCTCTCAATCAATATGATCACTTGATTGTCACAAGTTGACTGAACCATCTACTCCCTCTGAAGCTCAAGTTTATTAACTTCTTGACCTCTTTTGAAATATTAGACTCTCTTTGCATCTAATCTCAATCATCAATTTGTTTTCAAGCATCAAGTTATTTCTCCCTTGAATGAAATTATCTTGTGCTTTTGTCCTGAAGGTATGTCAGAGAGAGATTACAAATACCTCACTAAACTATATTATCCCAAAGAAATATTAATGATAAAAGCATACAATATTTTCTATCCCAATGTTATAGTATGATTTAATAACTACATAAAAAATTAATGAACATTAATCAACATGGAATACTCATCTCTTGATTAATGTAATAATCCTTTTCTTATTTGCACTATAAAAAGTGTTTGTAGCTTTTAATCAAAAAACTCTCTTTGTTTAGAAATCTGCATAGACCTGTACACATTCGGTCATAACTTTTGAACCTGACATTTTCTTTCCAATCGCTCTGGTGAGATTCTTCTAAATTAGTTTATCATCAACATATCTCAAATTCAACAAAATCCAACGGTCCATTTGTGATATATGGTCCTCGTACTGAGACTTATAATTTTCTGAGATAGTCACACATTCACCATTAAGAAACTACTCTCTTACATTTGCAACTTGGCTCTGATACCATGTTAAGGTTTTAGGATAATTGCAAATGTAATAGCACTATTTCATTGTATGTGTTTTCCAAATGCAACAATCTCTTGCATTTATATTAAGAATGAGCTAAGAAGAGACATGTCCCTTCATGGGACATGTCTATTCATTATTATATAATTAATATAATGACAATTATGATTATATATATATATATATATATATATATATATATATATCTTGAGTATTATATTAATTTATCTAATATTTACATAATAATAATAATAATAATTTTATCAATTTAACTATTTATTTATTATGAGAATAATTATAACCTAACTTTATATATACATATATATCAATGTATATAATAATATCAATTATTATTATATATATATATATATATATATATATATATATATATATATATATATATATATATATATATATATATATATCATTTCTCATAATAATCATATAGTCAATATTATTTATCTGACCGATGCTACAAACATCAACATTGTGGAATCCTTGATCTTTTCTTCATCAAGTTTTGAAATGATTTGATTACCAAGGTTGTAGTCATTAACCTTGTCAACAGGGTATCTCAGATACATCTTCTTGATTTTGTCCATAGTGGTCCTGTTATCATTCCAGTCTTCTCCAATAGTAAATGGAAATCTTCTCAGCAAATGGAAAAATATATATGCAATTAGGGATGAGAATCTAAACTGAGAGTTTTTAGTCTTCTTTATCTTCTCAAGGTTCTCAAATAATTGAATTCTCAAAATTTCACACATATCTACTTGAACTTTATCAATGCACATGAAATAGGTTGCATGAATCATTCCAGTTGCCATGTCATTTTCTCTAGAGCTAGCACAAAACTTAGATGTTAAGATCTTGCACCAGTATCTAACATCATCTTGTAGTATCTTGCTGATTACTATCCCTCTACCATTATAGGATGACTTAGTGTTGTCCAATACTGTCTTCTTTACATTCTTCTCATTAAAAGGTATAACTTCATATTTTAATAAATCAGTTACTTCGTGTATTAGGTCTACTCTGTCATCTAGCCAAAACTTCCCATTGTGAATTCTACTTAAAATGATTTTGGTGCATTCATCATTATCGAATTCATGTTGCAGTGAGTACTTCATGATTTCATTTTCCTTTAGATGTTCAAACCCTACTTTCAATGACATATCTTGATTGTATAATTTCTCATATTCCTTAGTAAAATCACTTTCACTGAGGGTTTCAAGTTTGCATCCCAAATAACCTTTAACATTTTCTAAATGCAGAACTCCATCTAGTACGGACGATAATGCAAGACTAGGGTCTTCTTCCAAGGGTTCTATTGGTTCCCTTTTGACTCTAGCTCTAATAGTCTCCCTTACATGATGAATAAGTGACCATGACTTCTGCAAAAATTGATAATTTGCTTGATAGATTTTCTTCGTAAAATACCTCAATTTCATGATTTAGGGCTTTGCTTACATCCAGTGCAAAAATTCTCTACCAAATCCTGCAAACTAATCTCAATCACCTCTGTTTGATCTCCTTATCGCTTTTAGTCACCTTAATGATCAAATAATATCGATCATAAGCTTTTAACCTTTCAATCTTACAAGATTCTGACATCGCATTCAATTCTTTTGCCACTTCTTTCCAAAAGATGTTCTTGCTATCTTGCAAAACTTAAAACTTCTTGCGAACTCACATACATTCATATTAGCTCATGCGCTCTTAACCATAGCATTAATACATCACATACTACCTTAAATTAACTATGCAAGACTTAACTCATCCTACACTAACTTCTACACTATCCTAAGTTCCTACTCTAATACATTCTTTATGAATTTAAGTGCTTTGGGATGGGTTAGGAAGAGATTCACTCTTACCATTAGATACTTCACCTTTTTTTATTACCTTCTGTACTGAAAGTGTCTCCTTGATCTGTGGCTTTAACGAATATCGCTTCTTCTAAATTACTACAACATCCTTTCTGACTGTTGCTTGCATTCTCTTTTCTTCTTGAGTAGTTCCTATTGTTCGGATTTCTCGTGTTGTTCATTCTGCAAAATCTTGTTGTGTGACCAAATTTGTTGCATATTTGACAAACTACTCCATTGTTCCCATATCTAGGTATTGTCTGGTTGATTTGTGATCTACAATTCCTGGCAATATGTCCAATCTTGTTGCATCTATAACATACTACTCCATTTTTTCTATTCATATCTTCAGTAGGTCTCTTGTCTGCATGGTTAGTATCTCTAAACATTCTACTACTATTATTATCATTAAGTTTAGGCTTCTTACATCCAATAGCTCTATGTCCAAAACCATGACAATTATAACAATAACCATTAAGAGTTTTGAATTGCTTACCTGTGCAATCTTTCTTCATATGACCAAAAGTATTACATGCAAAACATCTACCTTTAAATTCTCTCTGCGTACCTTTATGAGGTTCTTCTTCTTTAGGTGGATCAGGTATATCTTCAGATTTGTTAGCTTCATCAGATTTCTTTTCATCTATGTTTTCAGAAACTTTCAGATCTGGTTCCTTGCTTTCTTCACTTACCTTAGATGAGTTAAATCCAAGACCAATTTTATCATAGAATGACTTTTGATAAGACATTTGTTCATCAATCTTCACACTGGTGGAATATAGTCTCTCAAGATGTTGCTTAGACTGTGTCAGTTCACCTTTCACAATTGTATTGTACTTTTCAAGTTTAGCATACTGTAATTTAGTTTTCTCAAGTTCAGATGTCACTTTACAAAGTTTAGACTTTAGATCTTCATTCCCAGATTTCAAATTTGATTCATTCTTGTTGTTTCCATCTTTCAAACTTAACTTCAGATTTGTTATGTTTAATTCATGTTTAAGGATCTCATTTTCTTTTTCCAGATTTTCATCACAACCTTCAATTTGAATTGTAGATTCCTTCTCTTATTTCAGTTCTTCCAGCTTATTTTTCAGCTTCTCAATGAGGTTCTTTGCATCATCATATTTTCCTTTCAGAGTATCTCTTTCTTTAGTAAGTAAATCAATTTGTTCAAGAGCTTCTTCGAGCTTCTTCAAGATTCTTCTGTAGTTGATCCATATACATAGAGATCTTACTCAAGCTACTAGGCTTTTTAAGAATGATTATTTTTTGAGTAACTAAGCTCTGATACCAATTGTTAGAAATAGGGAATACTAAGAGGGGGGGGGGGGTGAATCAGTATTCTACAAACTTTTACTTTTGCCCAATTATGGATATAGAAAACTAACTTGATGTTTGCAAAACAAAGTAAACTAAATAGCATGCATAACAATAAAGCAAATGAACTCATAACACATTATTTTTTCTCGAGGAAACCCTGGTCAAGGGAAAACCCCAGTGGGGATGATACCCACAATGATCCACTAATCAAAAGTATTTCGTTAAGGATGTTGACCCTTTTAGGAGCCTATTACATGCATATAGTGTCTCAGTCCTGATTAAGGGACTTTAGGCCTTGTTAGAAGCCTCAACCCTGCTAAGAGTTGGTAGTACAAATAGAATGATTACAAGATGAGCTCACTGCCCAAACATGTAATGTACAATAATTTTTTATTACAAAAGGATAAGGTATAACCTTTCACTATTGCTGAATAGCTTCAGCTTCTTCACTGGCAATATCTACTTGCTTTACAACATATATCTTTTGCATGTATTTATCACACTACTATCTTCGCATTACATATGTCTTACATTTATACAAGTTATTAAGAATAAGAACTTTTCCACTCGGCTTTACAAAGCATAAAGCACCTTACAAAATACATATTAACTTGTGTTTCCCAAAGGTTAACATCTAGGATGTCGTCCCTTATGTGATTAAGTTAATATTTTGATAAACAAAATATTCCCTTAACCATTTACTTGTTTTGTCTTCTTTCTTTATCATGTCGGCTTCAACTTTGTCTTTGATAATGCTACCATAATTTCTTCCGTACATGTCGTACAGACTTGCACTCTTAGGTGAGTCTTCAATATACATCAAAGTATCCATGTTCAAGTGTGCAAGCACTGAACTTACTTCTATTGGCTTCGCTATTCAAAACTATCTCTGGTTAGACTTAGAAAAAAATACTGCTTACACTTAGATAATTTTACTCAGCGCTCTGACTTAACTATTTTCTGTCATATGCAGTCTTCATACAGATTATATGTTTCCATAATGACAACAACTTGATATCTAACTCAGCCAAATTGCCAACATTATTATATTAAATATATGAACGAAAAACAAATCAAAATATGCATACAAACTATATAAATGGGGAAAATGGATTTACAAGGTTGAAGTGTAATTTCTTGAAAGGAAAATAGATAATTGTGATACTTGTTTTTGATAACCTACAACTGATTGAATATCTTGATGGAATGAATGGACAAGTAAAAGACAGTGATTGAAGATCACCGAGCTACTAAAGTGATATGTAAGACAATTAAATCAATCAATGTATTGTCATTGATGTCAACTAGTTTTGAGTATACTTATCATGATGGTTACAAACATCTAAAAAAGAAAAATAGTAAAGAAATGAGATATATACATGAAGATAAGATGGATATGAAAGATATGACTATGGTATACATTGGGTAACTTTTTGAGGAGTCTATGTCATCATGCTATTGACTTGATTGTATTACATGATTTTGTTATGTATTAAAAATTAGAACTGAACAAGTTTATGTGGTCGGTAATTGAAGATTTATGTATACACCGAGCTAGTGTAGTGTATATAGAGTATAGTATTAACCAAGCAAGTATTCATCGACACATTTTGGTATTGACCGAGTGAAAGAAACAAATAAAGTTTATAACAACCGACTGAATTGACGAGTTGGACAATTGCTTATGATTTTGAGGTAGAAGATAAGTTTGTTATGATGATCTAACGGCTGACAAAATTCAAGATTGATCGAATGAAGAAGAATGAAATGTGTTATAGACACAACTATCGAGGAAGCTTGAAGAAGAAAAATGAACAATTGAGATTAAGAGGCAAAATCTAATGGATGATAAGAAAACAGTTTACACTAGTACATTTGACCTTATTTTTTGACTAAATTTTTCGACCAACAAATAAAAAGGTTTTGTTTGGTTGGATTATAGAAGGAAAACTTTGATTTTTTTTTAATCCATACCTGTGTTGGTCAAAATTTCGACCAATACCATGGAGGTCGAAAGTTTAACCAACACGGGCATAATTTTTTTAAAAAAGGTTTCATTTCTCATTTCATTATTCAGGCACATGAGCACGATGAATTAGATCAAGGGAAACGCGTGAAGGAGAACTGCCTATCTGTAAGTTTTTAAACCCTCCTAGCTTTCGTTTGCAATGGTTCTAGCCTTTTTGGTTCACCACTTTTTGGCACTCAGCGTGGACACTGGCATGACTGTGTTGGAGCAACACAATGTGTTATGGCTCTATTTGCAGTGTGCACCCATATTTGGCTTTCATTTGTACCTGTATTTGGCACCCTTTTTGAGTTTTGGCATTTTTCTATGTTTGATTTTCTATTCATGCAAAGTGAGGAATTTACATTCAAATCTTTGCTCTAGCTTCAAAACTTGGTGAGTTTAATCTTTAGCATGGAAAATGCCTAAAATATTTTGAAACCTTAATCTCAACATGGTCTTTGGTATAAGGAATTGCCGGCACAGTTTTGGCATTATGTAACCGAGTATATGCTAGCGGCCCTTTTTATTAAGCCATCGCCCTACAAATATATGTTGATAGTCTGTCCCTTTGGTATCGTTTTGGTGGACTTTGTCAAGGGGAATACGATAAATCTCAAGCTCAACCAAAAGGAACTGCAATAGCAAAAGATTGCCTTCTTGAGATAGGTATAATAGAAAGAGCCCTTGACTCAGTAGAGAACATAGAATAGGTAACATCTTGCAATAAGAATTTGTGTTTTGAAAGTTATGGTGAACACAAATCTCTTCAAAAGGAAAGGAAAAATAGGCATATCTCTTCAAATATTGGTACAAAAAGGAAGATGCATCTAGAATATGAAAATGAAGCTAAGAGGATGTAGGGGATTATAACTATTTTGGTTAATTATGTTTGTTGCCCAAATCTGATATCGAACCCAAGTATAAGACTTGGAAGATATTTAGAGTTTGATAATTTTTTGATTTTGGGAACCAACATAATCAAGGGAAATATGTATATTTCCTAGTTCGCATGCATAAGCTCATGAATAATATAATTTTCAATATTACAATTATAGTTCATTAATTTTTTTTAGGTTGGATTTGTATAATAGATTTAAGTATCCATTCTCATTGTGTCTTTTCCCATCTAGTTTTCTATGTAAATCCATTCTTATATGTGCTGATGTATATGTGGTGATTTCATAATGATTTTTGTGATTCTCGTAGAATTTATTAAAATGATAATTAATATTGAATTAAATTAGAATCAACATATACTAATTCACCCCCTGTCAATATATCTATGTTCTTAATATTCCCCATAGATTATAAGGAACTAGTCAAGCTATAGCCAGAATCTTAAACATAGCCTGAGTAGAAGTAAGAGGTTCAAACATCAACATTATATATTATAAAAATAGATATAAAAAATGAATTTTATAGCACCTCCGTGACAAAGAAAGATGATTTATTTTAACCATGAGGATCACTAAGTCACTTGCCCAACCTTCATGTAAACAATGAAGCTTCTTCCTTAGTCCCTATAGACCTCACCTTCTAGCATAAGATAGAAAACTATCCACCCTTTATCTATGAGGCAATCATGGATATTGGGAAACACTCATACATTCTAAACAAGAGATATGAAAATGTACACATGCACATACAAATAGTGGCGCACGCACACACACACACACATAATCAATAGGTGTATCCTAGGCATATAAATATTACATGGTTCAAGTAGGGAGAGGTAAGGCATCTTTACAATTAGGGTTGACAATATCATAACATATTTCTCCATCATATTTAATTTTAAATGTGCAACTCTTTGTAACCTTTTATCCACACTGAAAATTACTGAGGTAGATAACAAGTATGGTACCCATATCCATTTTCTCCTATGAGTGAAACAAGCCTCCAAGTTTATCTTCCTTCCCCAACCCTATAAATGGGATGCTTGAATTCAAATGGATCCCAACACAAACTAATAATAACATACGACATAAAATATGTACAAAAATGACACATTATTGTGCAAGTAGATTTAGAAATTTTAGAGATTTAGGCACTACGGTCTATCCAAAGCCCTAAGTGCAATAGAGACTTGATTTACCAAAACTCCTCCAAGACTCCTAAGTGTTAATTTTTGGTTCCCTAAGTCTCAAATAACTTGGATTCAAGGATTTTTAAATATTCTAGAACAATCCTATATTCCCAATCTTCAAGATCTACTTAATTTGCCCAGAGACCTAATTGTCTAACTAGTAGCCTTGCAGCAGACTTAAAACTCTAATAACTTGAATTTTTCCCCAAAAACTTGGCAAAGTAAAATTATTTTTAGATACCCTTTTCCAAGTACTATAACATACCAAAACCCTACTATGGACTTCTTTGGCCTAGTTCTAACTGTTTCCATATAGTGGCTTCAAGAATGCTTAAAAAGGCCTCAAATAAAAAAGCAACCCCATACTCCTCGCACTTACAAGACCTTAAAACTTTAGCAGTCTCTTATAATGGTTCAAAATGTCCAAATCTCCAAGCAATTAAACACAGTCCCACTGCAACACTGAAAACCCCAATTTTGTGTCTCCAAACCCTTATTTTTAGGGCTTTCTCAATGTCCTATCTCCACACATTTTTGCATCAAATTGGTGACTGATTCACCATCTACTCAACATGTTAGAACATTTCCAAACATAAAACTCACCCCTTGTTTGGACAGATTAGCCACTACTATACTTTGGCATTCATTTTCAATGTATTTTCTCACTGTTCAATGCTATGATCACCTTTAACCCTGCTCGATTCTGCATATGCAATGTTAGAAATTTATAATACAAGTTAAACAATGTCACTTCATGAAGATTAGGCCTCTTGTTCATGGAATGACCCCCATTCTTCTTAAAGTCCTATTGTAGTAACAAAACAAAGAAAGAAAACTGTACAAGTCAGTATATGCCACTGTTGTGTGGGTACAGTCACATTAGGTGACTCTCAAAACATTTCAAATCTTACTATGTGACCTTCAATTGACTTATTGGACTCCTGTAGATGTTATGCAATCAAGATTTACATTTAAATCCACTCATGAGATATAAAATGAAGAGAATACAGTTTTTTTGTTACTAATTCTCAATCACTGTTACATATTACTAACGCATGGAACAATCACATAAACTTCTTCAAATCATTCAATGGAAGAAAATGAATGACAAAATTTATCCCTTATTGCATAAAGAAAATGGAATCCAAAACAAGGCTCTTAAGACCTTTCCAAAATCACAAAGTGAACACAAAATGGTTTTTTATCTTTTATTTTCTAATCTCATCTATACATAACAGAGATCCTACCTGTACATTCCTTGTTTGGTGTATATATAATCCTATTACAACTGCCACAACCATATTTGGTCGTGATTTTAGTTAATGGAGCTTGTAGACACTGAAATAATTATTCTTGCATCTATCAATATGCTATTATTTGATCCATTAATAATATTCATCAACATCTATCATTATTATATTATTTATCGTCTATTATCATTCATAATTATTTAATCATAGAATCAACATTATCTATCAAATTAATAAATAAAATTCTCATTATTCACAATTTATTAAATCAATTAATATCAAATTCCACATAATATGCACCGATTATCCATTTTATTAATAACTAAATCCTAAAAATCCACTTCATCTAATTAACTACCTAATCTTTTCACTTTACTCACTCTTGCACTGAATTAACACTATTTTGTGCAAATAGCTAATTATTTTGTGAATTTACTCACTCTTGCACTGAATTAACAATATTTTCCACAGCATTTGATCTAAGGTTTGTATGAAATAGAATAGAGTGCTTTAATTATTTGATTTTAATGCTTTTTTATTATTCTATTTTCACTGCTTACATAGTCTAGTGATGTGCACCATTGAATGTAAGAATTTTGATCCAAGCAATATGAACAAATTCAGATTGAGAGTAATCTTATTGAGTAAGATTAAATAAGACATTGATATTCATTAAGATCATATTACATCAGTCTAATTATAGATTTATAGGAAATCGATATTGAGATTAAATATCTCAGATTTATATCTGCGCTAAGATTAGAATCGATTGATATTAAATAGTGATTGGCCTATAAGAATCATCATTGTGATATTGTGAAGAATTATATCATCATTATTGAAGATACATACATAGATCTAAGATTAAAATAAAATTCCTTCTACATACAAATCTGATCAAACTTTAACATAGAAGACTAGGCAATAACTGATAGGAAGGCAAGAAGCTTGGTTCAGGTTTGCCTTTCTAATCCACTGCTTCTAAATGCACTGGGAGAAACCATTGCCATTAACCTCTTGACAAAGTTGGGGAATTTGTATTGGACAAAGTCCCTCGTCAACAAACTTTTTCTTTGGAAAAAGTATTTGTTGAAGATGAGAAATGTCAATTTTGTGATAAAGCCCTTGATTTCCTTCAGAATTGTAGCAATATTACCCCCATAAAAGTACCCATAAATGCAAGAAAATCCACCTTATCTACCTTCCATATGAAATAAGTTGTAGGGAAGTCAATAAGACTAACAACTACTACAATTATGGTGGTGTTAGAAGAGTAGAGTTAGAAGCAAGAGAGTCACCATGACTGTTATAGCCATTACAATATATATTGGCTCAGTAATCTTTTATTCAATTGCTAAGTTGTTTCCAATTGCAAGGCTTAGCCACTAAGTGTTGCAATACTCTTTATTGTGTATGAGTTTCTTTTCAAACCTGGTCAATATAAAAAAATGCATTGCAAGAAGGGAATGTGAATGTAACACAACAATGGATGGGGATACAATATATGTGAAAACATGCATTGAACAAAAGTTCTTGTGCTCCATTTATATTTTTTTGCATTCAATTTGTAGCATTTCTAGGGTTTAAAGAGTGGTTCTATCAACAGAGGGATTGATACAGAGTGGTTCTATCAACAGAGGGATTGATACATCTTATCTTTAAAAAGTTCATATTTTTCCAAGCCCTATATTAAATAGGATGTGCTCAGATATATCAATTCTTTCTAATATTTTTCCTTTGCATTGATGACTATTAAGTCGGGTTCCAATTTGATCTGAACTTGATAGGGGTTTTGTAATTCAATCAAATAGATGGATAATGGTATTCAAAATGATATTACTAAAAGATATACAACTTCTGAATATAATATCAATCTGATAATTATTTTCTGCTTCTTTATAAGCCATTTTGAGATATCTTGTTTCTCAGATCAAAGACTCATTTTATTCCATGATCAATCTTCTTTCTTTATCCAAGTCGATTTGGCCAAGAATATCTTGAAAGAGTGGTTATATTGTAATGATGGTTCTATTTGCAACAAACTTGTTAGAAACATGAAAATAAAACATGTTAGCAATTTCATCATTTGTCTATTGTTTGGGACAGTCACCATAGAATTATTTGGACTGTCTCTCCTCTTGCCTTGTAAGGTTAAAATGATGTTTTTTTCTTCCCTCCATGAATAGACCCTTATCGTCTTGCACTTGTGCAATGATAGGACACCAATGTGTGCACATAACTATATCTTCTTCAATCACACTACTCTTCCAATTTTCAATCTTTTGTTCACTGTCATAATCATTGATTTTTAGAACCATTATTGATGCTCCAATCTTCTAATCCTCTTTCATAGAACTCTTCCTTGTGTGACTCTTCAAATTAGAATACTCTTTCTTTCCAAAACAGATAACCCTTATCTCATATGAAGAATTATTTTTGCAAAGGCTTGAGAATAAACTTTTTACCATCCTTATGAACAAGTATTCTTGTACCCATCATATTTTCCTTCTTAGGGATTGCCAAGGTCTTCCTAAGAGGATGTGACAACATGTCATTGGTACTATATCACAAAATTTTTTCTCCTTGTACTCACCAATAGAAAAATCTACATAATCTTGTTCCCTACTCACAAGACTTTTCTCATCACTCATTCATGAGGCTCTATATGGTCTATCATGTGCAAATTTCTTCAAATGAAACTTCAAAACAAGATTGTTGATTGCAAAACCCCTGTACAGGACACTCAAGAACAACTTGTGTTCTCTGCCTTAAAACTTCATGAAAAAAATGAAATAAATACAAGGAAATGATAATAAATCAATATACCATCATGCATATAGAGAGTGAAGCAATTTTTCTCGGTCTCATCTTTGCCCAACTTGAAAGGTGCTCTAGCATATCAATATTTCTTTTTGAAATGTAGTAATCTAGATAACACATTTATCTCTATAATAAAATGTCACTCAATTTAACATTTTGCATGTTAGTTTTTATTTGCTGATTTCTTCAGATCAGGCCTATACATTCCAAGCATTACTCTTCTTGAACAATATATGTATTAGAGTAGCCATCATGAATTGTCCTTCTCATACATATTATATTTTTTACTTAGCATTCAGATTTTCCTAAGCAGTACTGTGAACTTTCCTCCAACACATGTACTATTGTGAAAATCATCACAAGTCCATTTGTTGGAGGTCAATTCATAGTACACATGTTTGGAGGTCTAAAGGAAACAAGAGAAATTGAAGAGTCGCGAGTGGTGAGAAGATTCTTTTGAGTAGAAGCTTTGGAGGCACTGTAGATTAGTCCAAAAGAGGTGCAAGGGTTAGCCAATAGGAAATATGTAAGTTAATATATGATAGAACAATTTGACATGTGCATATAAGATACATTAGTATTGGAATGGGCCAAATAACATTATCGGAGTAAATAATAAATGGTCATTTATCTTTCATAAAATGGATGCATGACTCTCAAAAGAAAGCAATTGACGTATCCCTTGCACTCTCAGCTCTAAAAGCGTTAATAAAACACAAATTTTGATCACCAACTCTTCATCCACTTCTTTCATGGCAACAAATTATCTATGCTTCGCTATATCACATCCACTAACATCATCATGTCCTCTAGAGGACTAACCGCTATTACAACTATGCTATGCTCTTTAATAAAGCTTCATTCGCAAATAATTTCATGCCTTCTATAAGACTTGCTCCAACTACAATCTCATCCTGTTTAATCATAACTGCTTTACCTACAATCAAATAAGCGCAACCAATATTATGAAAACTAAAAGACTCCATAGACATTTTGTATGAGCCTCAATAAGGTACTTCCTTTCTTTTTCCACTTTGATCAATATATCTTTTAAAGGAGAATATCTGCTGCACTCTCATAAAAAATCATTACAGTATGATAGACTTTAACTTCATCCTTCTTTGTTCAACAAATCTATGTGCATAGAATCACAAGAACTAACCACTTCTTTAATCTTCATCTCCTCTTCATACAAAAATATACATCTTCATGTACTTTTCTATCACCCATGAGATATTCACATGCCACCACTTCAACTTCCAAATCTGTTACTTCTTCCAAAGAATCTTCTGTTGCAACACTTTGTTGTTTTGGTTCAACAACTTATAAAGGTTGTAGAATTTGGCTTTACAAGTGCTAGTTGAATTTTTTTTATAAGTTTCTAAATCCTTTTCAAAAAAATCCATGTAGTACATATCCTATGATCATTACAGTCCATGAGACCATATTTCCTTGAAGCATTTTCTCAAACAGTTGAAATGCTTGTCTATTGTTCCACATTTTGCACACGTCTACCAGTGCCTTACAACTACATCTGACAAAAATGACTCTTTTGTTAACTTTTGGTAGATGTCCATACTCTGCTCCAAAGCCCCTTTTCTGATGGCAAAAAAATTGGGAATCTGCCTTTACATCTGTCAATCTGTTGGAGCAGAATATGGAGAACTTAGATTTGTTGAAAGGGCTCCTACACAAATGCAAAATGTAGGTGCAAATACAGATTTGAGAACCTTTTCCAATGTCCAATCTGCATGCGCCAATTTGGGAGCCATAGATTAGAGTGTGGATATCCATCAATTCGAGCCAGAGGCTGCAAACAATATAAGGATTCCATCAAAACATAAAAGATAGGGAAGTTTTAATCTGCACAAAATATATTTATTGAAAAGGCTCATAGAAATTTTGAGTAAAGCAATTGATGGCTACAAATCTTCTTTCTACAAACTTTTGTCAGCATTCTTCCTGCATGTACCAATATGGGAGGTTTTGCACAGGGTATGGACATTCCTTAAAGCATATGCAAGTACGTGAACTGATATAACATATTTTTTCCAGTGAAATGTGGAGGCACAAATTCAGATTACTGGATCTTAGTAATGGACAGAACAACTGGAAAAATGATCAAGGGCATATTGATTATAAGTAAACTAGTAGGTCAGGACATACTGATTATAAGTAAACTAGTAAACCAAAGGACATGCTTTTACTACTAAGTCTATGTTTGTTGGGCATACTGATTATAAGTACTTGACATATATCACAAATGTTGCTAATTAAGGTTGGTGGGATGATTACGCCTATCCTGAAAAAAGACTGTCAAATCATTATGCTTTCAAATCAATTACCTATCGATTTATCCTTTGCGAGGGAGAGAAGCCAAACACATAAAGAACATGCACATAAACATGGAAAATGAAAAACTTAAATGGAATACACCAAGAAGTACCAAATGATGAATGCTCAATTGTTGTAATGGCAAAGCAATATCAGAACTGTCCATTTCTAGAACTTGATTTTTCTATAGTCCTAATGATTTTTCTTATTTCTTGTCTGTCCTTGGTGACAAGATTTTGAACATTGTTGACATACTTAAATGGAATACACAATACCAAATGATGAATACTCAATTGTTGTAATGGCAAAGCATCAGAACCGTCTATTTCTAAAATTTGATTTTGTATAGTCTTAATTATTTTTCTATAGTCCTAATGATTTTGAAAATAGTTGACAAAGAGTGTTTCTTTTTTTATTATAGTATAAATGATTTTTCTATAGTCGTAATGATTTTTCTTATTTCTTGTCTTTTGTCCCTTTTTAATTTCCTATGTCTGTGCTTCGTGACAGGATTTTGTCACCTTCTTTTGATGGTATATTTCATTCACTCTATATGGAATACTATTTTGTTCACTATTTTATTTCAGCTTCATATTTCTTTCATTTTTCATATACACAGAGACTACACATGCTGATAAAAAATGAGCTATTTGATTTAGGTTTAATTTTCATTATTGTAAATGGTTAATATTTCTGATGGTACTCCTTGGTGTATTTCATATAAAAATAATAAATGTAGTAACGATGGTGCAGTGCATTATTGATATAGGCTCAATGACTCTTGTCAATGTGCCAAATTGTCAATGTGGTCATGGGCAGTGTGTGTTGAAGACTTCACGGACACCGAACAACCCTGGATGACAATTTTAGTGTTGCCTAAATAGAAAAAAGGTTGCTAATGTGTATATATTTAAAGTTTCTAATGTAAATACTATTCATTATAATATAAGAACTAATGTAGACTGGGTATCATAGGGAAATAATGGTTGTGGATACTTTAGTTGGGTCAATGACAACTCATCTACATCTATCCACCCATCTCCACTTATCCGCAATGAAGGATTTGAGTGCAAAACGTGTCAGGATAGGGCAAATTCTGAAATCATATTTTTATGATGCCTTCTCTGTATTGTAATCACATATCTTTGTTGCAACCATATGTAGAGATGAACTCAGGAATTAGTTAGTTTAGTATTTTCATATTGTAACTAATATTTTAATATTGATATGACATAACTTCTCTTTGCCTCAAGTGCGCATATATATGGTTGACATCTTTTTTTAGAATAATTCTTCATGTTTATGGCTCAGGTGAGCCCCAATCTGCTATCAATCACATGATTTAACATATAGTGTTTTCTTGGTTATTCCATTTGTTCCTTGACCTTGACTATGGATTGACTATCATTTTCAAGCTTGAGCGAGGCTTTGTACCATGCAGCGTTCACAGATTTGTATGCAACATTGATTTATGCTAGAGGTAAACTACATGTGTCATGTAAACAACATGGTTGAATGCAATCTCTTTTGCGTGTTTTCAAGAGTTTTCCCACCAATACAAGCGTAAATAATGCATTGAATGTAATCTATGAACGTTGCATGGTATGAAGTCTCACTAAATTTTGAGCACACTGTGGTATGAAGTCTCCCTTTATTCCAGTGAGGGATTGGAATGAGTTCATTTTGGATGCAAAGGAGGATGGGGATACTCAAAGAGGAATTACACCAGCAAATGAGAGAAGGTATAAACACAATAGCTGAGAAACATAAATGCAGATTTCACAACAATTGAGAAACATAATTGTAGGCATCACAGTCACAATGTTTTGGAGACAACGTAATTGAGTTGTATACCCAAGAAATGGAGTGCAACTTTTGCACCTCCAATTCCAAGTTGACACTACGGGATACAAAAACCATAGATAAGGAATAAATTTAGAGAGCGGAGGAGGTCCATAATGACCAAAATAATATAGGACGAACCTCAAGTTAAATGAGGCAACTACAAACATTTTAATAGATTTTTATTATTAAATAATGAAATTTACATATACTAGTGTTCTAAGGCCCCTCATTACATGATTTATTATTGTAAGCCCCCTCTAACTTACGCATCTAGAAAATGAAACTACAACCTATTGGGATTGAGACAAACCTTATAGAAAAATACTAGCTAGGAATGATTGCTTGCCAACATCTGTTGAATACATCTGTAGGTCATGAATACAAGGTGTAGCTCATGAATACAAGGTCCTCTAATAGATGTATTCAATAGATGTTGGAAAGTGATCCTTCCTAGCTGCTGTTGTTCTATAAGGTTTGTCTCAATCCCAATAGGTTGTAGTTTCATTTTCTAGATGCATAAGCTAGAGGGGGCTTACAATAATAAATCATGTAATGAAGGGGCTTAGAACACTAGTATATACAAATTTCATTATTTAATAATAAAAATCTATTAAAATGTTTGTAGTTGCCTCATTTAACTTGAGGTTTGTCCTGTATTATTTTTGTCATTGTGGCCCTCCTCCGCTCTCTAAATTTATTCCTTATCTATGGTCTTTGAATCCTGCAGTGTCAGTTTGGAATCAAAGGTGCAGAAGTTGCACTCCATCGCTTGGGTATACAACTCAATTACATTGTCTCCAAAAAGATGTGACCATGATGCCTATAATTATGTTTCTCAGATGTTGTGTCCCAGGACCCCTTATGACCCGTTACGACTATTTACGATCTCTAAGAATACATCTTAGAGGTCTTAAAATGTTGTAAAGGGTCATAAGAGGCTCTGAGGAGGGGCCAGATGAGCTTCCACCTTCACGTGGTTGGCCCTATTAAGTAGAGAATGTTATACTCTTCTCGAAACAAAGAGAAGCTCAATAATTTAAGGTCTTAGTCCACAGACAAATTAAATTAGACTTACCATCCAAAACACATAAAAAACATGCACATAAACACGGAAATTGAGAAACATAATTGTAGGCATCATAGTCACAATTTTTTGGAGACAACGTAATTGAGTTGTGTACCCAAGCGATGCAGAGAAACTTCTGCACCTCCGATTCCAAATTGAATACATTTGTTGGAGGACCTTGTATTCATGAGCAACAAATGTAGTCAACTTGGAATCGAAGGTGCAAGAGTTTCTCTACATCATCTAGATATACAATTACATTGTCTCCAAAAATGTGTGACTGTTTGTAAATAGTAAACAACAATGACATAATATTGTTGTGCTTAATTTGATAATATATATATTTAAAAAAAATTAAATTTTATGTCGATATTTCAACCAACAAAGAATAGAAATATTGATGAGAAAGCTATACATTCGACATTTATTGCGACGATTTTACGTCACAATTTTGACATACATTGGTCACAGGGATAAGGCTATAACCGACAATTCTTCCAAGTTGAAGCAATGATTTCGACATTGTTTATGTCGATAGTTCAACCACTGTGGACATCACAATTGTGACAGAGATTTGAAGTGTGGTATTTTTGATAAAAAAAAAATCTGATGACTGTTATGGTCGATTAGCCGACCAATAGGAGTCTAATAATCGACTAAACCTTGTCGAAAAAAAAGCTAAAATTTACTAGTGTTATGACATCTATTTAACGAGACTCGATTCATTATTGAGTCTGAGATTATTGACAATAGAGGAGAATTCACGTGAAAGGACCATTTTCATGCACCACTGATCAAATAGGTTACAGACAGAACCGAGCTAAACTACAAGCATTACTGAGCAACAAAGAAGCATACATCGAATGTAACAAGTTGGAGGATATGAAGAATTAAATTAATTATTGATCAGAGGAGGTATTTTGAGCTTAGCATAAATCTAAAAATTTACAAATCTTAGTTGTATTTGAATCATATCATTACTGTATCAGTTTAACTATTGATACAACAAAATCTCTTAACCAAGTGGACTTAACAATCTTTTTGTATTTCAATATGACATTTAATGAATGTTGTTGGTTTTCTTGTTGACACCATAGTGAATGTTGGTCAAGGGAGAACTATTAGTGATAAATCCTCTAACTAGGTCACACCTTACAATGTGTTTTGTAACCTTTGACATGGTTGGCTCCTAATCGAGCTGAATTCAAAAGAGTGAATTATTTTGGGTTACCGGTCCCAGGTGGTTTTTCCCCTTAACAGGGTTTCCATTTAAAAATCTATATGTTATGTGTATTTGATGTGATTGAATTGTTATTTTACTTTAAACATTGTATATCTACTCAGATAGGTAAACATAGTATTGAATTAACTGTCAATTAGTAGATGAAGGGAAATATATTGTTGATAGCTTACCAAGTTGATAATTTGTTTGGAAAGTTTGAATATATACATCTGGGAGTTTTGGGAATGTAGTATAACTAGAACTAACTGATTCACCCCCCCCCCCTCAGTTATCTAATAGTTTTCGTTGTTTTGACCTAAAATATTGGCTAGGCTATTAGGCGACATATTGGTTCATTTATGCTTATTTGGAGTAATGAAATGAAAAAGTTAGTATGCATGGAGGAGCTTTATTTTCCAACTAGAGCTTTTATTTGTCATATATCTTAAGTTCTAGGTAATTGGGAATGATAGTGAAATGAAAACTCAATTTTGACATGTTAAATGTGTATTTGAAAAGAAAAAAATTATTCTTTCAATCATTTTTCTTTTATTTTGTATGTATAAGTGAAGCTTGTAATAAGTGTTAGAATAACTAAGAGTGGGGGGGTGAATCGGTTAGATCAGTTATCCTACAGTCCCAAATACAAGGATGTACCTCACAAAACAATTCCAACAAATTATGTAGCCTGGTAACACAAAATATCAATTTGTCTATCCAGTTTACCGATTACTAGTAATTATCCAACTATGATTACCGACTAAATCAACTATGTAGTATGTAAAGTATGATAGAAAAATAATCATAACAAATAACACATAACACAATGATTTAACGTGGAAACCCTGCTAAGGGAAAAACCACTTGGGACCAGTAACTCAAAATGATTCACTCTTATGAAGTGAGCTCGGTGAAGAGCCAACCCTGTTAAAGGTTATAATGCACACTGTTAGGTGTGACCTAGTTAGAGGATTTATCACTAACAGTTAACTTTTGACCAACATTCACTATGGGGTCAACAAGATAATACTTTACATTCAACGAATGTCATAGGGTAGTACATAAGATTGTTAAGTCCACTTAGTTAAGAGATTTTTTGAATCAATGGTTAAATTGATACAGTACGAATCTAATTCAAATACAACTCAATTGCAAATATTCAGATCTATTCTAAGTCCATACAAATCCTCTAATCATTAATCAATTTCACTTCCTCAATATTTCTCAACTTACTTTCACTTGGTAAATAGTTCTCTGACGCTCAGTAATGTCTACAGCTTGGTTTTTTCAATAACCAGTTTGATCAGGCATGCATGAATAAAGTCTTCACGCGAAATCTCTGCAGTCTTCTTCTTTCCAGCATGTTTCAATAATGAAACTCATATCTCTTATATAGATAAGTAAAACATTCTCATATCAGCCATTAGATTTTGCCTCTTAATCTCCTTCGTCCATTTTTCCTCTTAAACCTTCCTTGATAGATATGTCATTAACACGTTTCAATCGTATCCTTTAGATCTTCTCTAAATTTTGTCAGCCGTGGATCTCATAACAAACTTTATCCTTAACCTCAAAATCATAACAATTTCCAGCTCATCAAATTCAGTCAGCTATTATTTAGCATTTAATGTTTTCATCCATACTTGGTTGATATAGAAATGCATCAGTGATAAATAGCTCGGTTAATACTGTCACTCGGTATACACTGCACTAGCTCGGTGTATACATAAATCTTCAATTACCGACCACATTGACTTGTTCAATTTTAAATCTCTTCTTCATAATAGATTAATGTAGCATGCTCAAGTCAACAATATAAATCCATAGACTCATCAATAAGTTACCCAATGTTTACCTTATCCTTATTTGTCATATCCATATTTTCCTCGTGTAGATATCTCAGTTCTTCATCTTTTCTTTCTTTAACAGATGTTCAAATGTTTGTAACTAACATGATGAGTAATGTCAAAACTAGTTGACATCAATGCCAACATATTGATTGATTTAATCATCTTACATATCATTTTAGTAGCTCAGTGATCTCTAACCACCGTTTCTTCAATTCATTCATATATTCAATCAATTTTAGTTCATCAATCTCTCCCTTTGGCATTGATGGAAACACAAGCAATATGAAAATATGTCATACGCATACCAAACATGTATTCTACAACTATGCAAGTAAATTTTGTAGCTCGGTAAGCTCTCCCTAGCTTGATATTTAATATGTTTAATCACTACAAAACATAACAGAATTACATGCATACTCTCCTTGTGGATTTGATCTTTTCAATTCTTAGATTCCTTGTTCTCAGCAACAAATATTCAAGTCTTTCCATTTCTGCAATCTCTCTTTGTTTTTGTTCTCACTAACTAATTTTCCATATTCATTCTCTCTGATCTTCTATCCCTTTGAGAACAATGCGAAAGAAAATATACAAACAACTCTTCAGTAGCCAAGTAATTCTATGTTGTTTGATTCATATCAAGTACCTTCAGTGTACTAATAAACAAATTTCTGCTCCAACTTCTACAATCTTTCACAACCTTAGAAAAACTAAAGTGTGAGCTATGCACATCTACATGAATGATCTTCTGATAAGTATAGTTTGATGCACCTCCAGATCACCTCAATGATCGGTAGTTAGGGGACAGACCCCAAGTCTAGTCCTCAAATATTCAAATGTGTCCTTCGGTAAGGTTTTAGTAATAATATCAGCAAGTTGTTCCTTAAATGTTACAAATTCCATCTTTACCTTCTTCTCTTGAAGTTGTTCCCTCAACTAGTGATATTTAATAGATATATGCTTTGTCTTTGAATGCATCACAATATTTTTAGAAATATTTATAGCACTAGTGTTGTCACAATATATAATCATCGAGTCAGTGATTACCGCATTCATTCCTTCCAACACTTGTCTAATCCAATCAATATTTGAATAATTTGAAGCAGCAACAACATACTCTGCTTCAATAGTAGACTAAGAAATGCATGCTTGTTTCTTGCTAATCCAAGTCACAAGCCTTTCCCCTAAAAATAATGCTCCACCCGTTGTGCTCTTCCGATCATCTATGTTTCCAACCCAATATGCATCGGTGTAAACTCTAAGTTCAAATTTTCCTTCCAATGTGTACCATAAACCATAGTCTTTTGTCTTCTTCAAGTATCTCAAAATTATTTTAACTGCAACCATATGTGAATCTTTAGGATTGGTAGAAAATCTAGCCATAATCCCCACTGCATGTGCTATATCAGGCCTGCTGTGTACAACATACATCAGTTTACCAATCATAGATCGGTATAGAGTGTGATTTACTTCTATAGATTCATCATCCTTTGCTAATTTACATCTAGTTACCATTGGTGTTCCTACCGGTTTAGCATCTTCCATGCCAAAAGTTTTCAACACTTCTTTAATGTATTTTGATTGAGTAATAAAAATCTCATATTTCTATTGTATAACTTGCAAACCTAGAAAGAATTTAATCTCTCCAAACATAAACATCTCAAATTCCTTTCTCATTTCATCAGCAAAAGATTTGCAAATCAGATCTTGTTCTCCAAAGATTATATCATCAACAAATATCTCAACAATCAAAATGTTATCATCAGATCCTCCTTTCATGTACAAATTACCATTTTCACTAGTTCTTACAAAGCCAATACTTATAAGATAAGCATGTAATCTTTCATACCATGCCCTCGGTGCTTGCTTCAATCCATATATAGCTTTGTGCAGTCTACATACCATGTTCTTCTGATTCTGATCAACAAACCCTTCTAGTTGTTCTATGTAGACCTCCTCCTCAAGAATTCCATTCAGAAAAGCTGATTTCACATCCATTTGATATACTTTGAATCCCTTATGTGCAGCATATGCAAGTAATATGTAGACTCCTTCAAGTCTAGCAATAGGTGCAAATGTTTCACCATAATCAATACCTTCTTCTGGTGCATATCCCTTGCAAACAAGTCTTGCCTTATTCCTAGTGACCTCTCCATTTTCATTCAATTTATTCCTAAAAATCCACTTAGTACCAATAACATTTTTATCTTTCGATCTAGGGACTAATGTCCGTGTTTTGTTCTTTTCAGTTTGTTCAATTTCCTCATTCATAGCATTGACCCATTCCTCATTTTTAAGTGCATCCCTAACATTCTTAAGTTCAAACTCACAAACTAAGCATGTGTTTTGTCTTAACTTACTTTGGGTCGACATGCCAACTTGCTTATCTCCAATGATTTGATTCTCTGGATGGTGTCTTCTAACAAATCTTCCTAGCAATTGATCTCTTCTCTGCTCATCATTCGGTTCAGGTTCATTTTCCTGCTTGGTAGCTTCTTCCTGATTCTTGATTTGCATTTGCTGATTCTCAGTAGCATTTTTATGATGCTTGGTAGACTCAGCCTGTGGCTTCGGTAGATAATCTGGATCTTCAACATAAGTAAACCTACCATATTCTTTTGGTTCCTTCATGTTTTCTTCATCATTAGTTTTAGCAAACTCATCAACTCTAACATTAGTACTTTCTATCATCTTATTAGTAACCTTGTTCAAACATTTATAAGCTTTACTCTTAGTAGAATATCCCAAAAATATTCCTTCATCACCTTTAGAGTCAAATTTACCATTCCTATCATCTTTCAGAATATAACACTTACTACCAAAGAATCTAAAATAACTTACACTTAGTGTGTATCCAAACCATAACTCATAAGGTGTCTTGTTTGTGTGTTTCTTCAGTTGAACTCAGTTCAGGGTGTATACTGTTGTGCTAACTGCCTCTCTCCATTACATCTGTGCAACATTTTTCTCAATCATCAAAGTTCTAGCACAATAAAAAATAGATCAATTCCTCCTTTCAGCAATTCCATTCTGTTGCGGTGTTCTAGGTGCAGAAACCTGCCTTTTGATTCCATGCTCAGTACAAAAGTTAGTGAGTTCATTAGAAACAAACTCACCTTCTCTAGTAGAATCATCTTTCATTGCAACATATACTACTTCAATATCATCATCAGTGTCGGTGTTGGTGTCAGTGTCGGTGTCGGTGTCATCTTCTCCAACAAGGTAACATGCCTTTTTGCCTTTATCTTTGTAATCTTGGTTGTCTTTGTTGTAGTGTCATTTTCCTCTGTTATTCCTTCTGCCAAACTTTCCATCACCAAATTGGTCATTATCTTTATCTTCCTCTTTCCTATTAGGACATCTAGCAGTAATATGGCCAACCTCTTTACAATTAAAACAAGCTAAAGGTAACTTTCCCTTATATCTTCATTTACCTTTCTACAATCTCTAGGCCATAAGTGCTTCAAGCTCATCAAGCTCATCTTCAGTATTACTATCACTTTCATTCCTTATATTATGCTTACTGCTAGATTTACCAATCTTAAGAGATTACATAAAAGCAGACTCAACACTCGGTACAACACTATTGTCAAAATTATTTAGCTCAAAAGTTGTTAACTTTCCAATCAGACTATCAAGAGTAAGAGTGTTATTAGGTGCAAACCTTATTTCATGAATAGCAGATATTCTGATTACATAGACAAGCAACAAGGTTCTTAGTATCTTACTTACCACTGTATCTTCAGAAATAATGCCTCTAGCTCCTCGGATAGCATTGACTACCTTTTTTATTCGGTTTGAATATTGTGTAATGTTCTCTCCTTCCTTCATCTTCATGTCATCAAATCTACCTCTTAAGCTTTCAACTCTAGCTCTCATCACATTCACATCACCACCATAAACTAGAGCAAGCTTATCCCACATTTGCTTTACTGTAGTACAATCCTTGACATCCTCAAATTCAGCATCAGATAGAGTAACAACAATCTCTGATGAAGGGTGCTCCCCTTAATACCACAAACACATAACAGAAATAGAGAAACAACAACAATATGCAAGAACAGAAAATTGGCTTCTTATTATCTCCACAAATGTGGAATTACAAACTTTCAGAATTACAATATGCAAAGCCACATGGGCATTCCCTTACAATATTTTGTAGGACAAAGCCTCGAACTATTACCCAGAACTATTCTGAACTGCCTAAGACAATAATACAGCCTTCCTTATATAGGCAATTTTCCACCGCCTGGGAAGGTTCCAGAATTTTAGCCAATAAGGCCGACCAAACTTAGAATTATTTTTATTTTACATTTCATTACATCATAGTCGGCTCAAAATAAATTTTGAAACCCCAACAGAAATTTTGAAGAAAAATCATTTTCCGCCATTTCAGGTGACCCAACTTCCGAAGACCATAAGTCATCACCAGTTGACCCGATTGACTATTGTAACCCCATTTCGGAAAGGGCGCGAGGAGCTCTACAATGATTGAATCAAGCAAGTTTCATTCAGCCCAAAATTCGACCTCATCCGGGGCCTCTAAAGCCTTCAAAACTGAGTTCGAAGTTTCTGTACCCTGCTGCCAATACCGAAAATCTTCAATATCTTCCAATATACACTTGATCTGGCAATGAAACTTTACTGGCAGACTTAAATGACCAAAATGAACCACCAAGAAAGAAATCAGATCATTCTGAGCACATACGAAAATTACCAAAAATAGTAACTTTCCATAAATAGCAGCTCTGCACAAAATAGCCCTTATTGAATACAAAAACAAAAATATTTTTGGGTGATGCAAGATTGCTCTTACACCCAGGATGCTCCTGCATCAATCTCTATCATAGTAATATTGTATTCATGTCGGTCTCTCAATTGATCAAGAGTCAAAGGTCCAACATTTGGTTGTAAGTAGCCATTGTCAAGTAAATGTATAGAAGATTCTCCAATTCTAGATATGTGAAGTCTCATCCGACTTTTCCATGTAGTAAAGTTATCTTTGTTCAGCTTCGACACTTCACTCTTATACATCTTGTAATCTTTCTACTCAAGTCCTTAAAACTTTCTTCCAAGCAACCAATACACTCTACTACCAATTGTTAGAATAACTAAGAGGGGGGGGTGGGTGGGGCGGGGGGGTGAATCAGTTAGATCAATTATCCTATAGTCCCAAATATAAAGATGTACCTCACAAAACAATTCCAACAAATTATGCAACTCGGTAACATAAAATATCAATCTATCTGTCCAGTTTACCGATTACTAGTAATTATCCAACTATGATTACCAACTAAATCAACTATGTAGTATGTAAACTATGATAGAAAAATAATCATACAAATAAAATATAGCATAATGATTTAACGTGGAAACCCTGCTAAGGGAAAATCCACCTGGGACCGGTAACCCGAAATAATTTACTCTTCCGAAGTGAGCTCAGTGAAGAGCCAACCTGATTAAAGATTACAATGCACACTATTAGGTGTGACCCGGTTAGAGGATTTATCACTAATAGTTAACTTTTGACCAGCATTCACTATGGGGTCAACAAGATAACACTTTACATTCAACAAATGTCATAGGGTAGTACATAAGATTGTTAAGTCCACTCGGTTAAGAGATTTTTTGAATCAATGGTTACACTGATACAATACTGATCTGATTCAAATACAACTCAATTGCAAATATTCAGATCTATGCTAAGACCATACAAATCCTCTGATCATTAATCAATTTCACTTCCTCAATATTTCTCAACTTACTTTCACTCGGTAAATAGTTCTCTGACGCTCGGTAATGTCTACAGCTCGGTTCTTTCAATAACCAGTTTGATCAGGTATGCATGAATAAATTCTTCACGCAAAATCTCTGTAGTCTTCTTTTTTCGGGCATGTTTCAATAATGAAACTCATATCTCTTATATAGATAAGTAAAACATTTTCATATCAGCCATTAGATTTTGCCTCTTAATCTCCTTCGTCCATTTTGCCTCTTAAACCTTCCTCGATAGATATGTCATTAACACGTTTCAATCGTATCCTTTAGATCTTCTCTAAATTTTTTCAGCCATGGATCTCATAAAAAACTTTATCCTTAACCTCAAAATCATAACAATTTCTAGCTCATCAAATTCAGTCGGCTGTTATTTAGCATTTAATGTTTTCATCCATACTTGGTTGATATAGAAATGCGTTGGTGATAACTAGCTAACTAGCTCGGTTAATATTGTCACTCGGTATACACTGCATTGGCTCGATGTATACATAAATCTTCAATTACTGACCATATTGACTTGTTCAATTTCAAATCTCTTGTTCATATTTAGATTAATGTAACATGTTCAAGTCAACAATATAGAGCCATAGACTCATCAATAAGTTACCCAATGTTTACCTTATCCTTATCTATCATATCCATTTTTTCCTCATGTAGATATCTCAGTTCTTCATCTTTTCTTTCTTCAACAGATGTTCAGATGTTTGTAACTAACATGATAAGTATTGTCAAAACTAGTTGACATCAATGTAATACCCTCTTCGATGATTATACTTTGACTCTTTGATTTGGATATTTTGCATTATGATGATTAGAACTATATGTTTACATTCATGTTTATGGGTGATGATATGCTTATCAGATGATTTAGATACACTCATTTATGATTAATGTTTAATGTTTATTAATCATTTATCTTTATATGTTTATGAGGAAGTAGAGCTAACCCAAGGATTTGAATATAACCATTACTATCTATGATGTCTCATGTTTCATATGTGATTGATGTGTTTTCATGACTCATGATGAAGTCGTAGTTCCTCACTTAGTTGAGGTCCACACGATGTATCGATCTTGGTCATCTGTTTACATATGTCTTATTATGTATCTATGCACATGTATCTCTTCTCAGTGATGCAGGCTTGCAGGTACCGGGCATCATCTCCACCTGGCTTCACAGGTCTGAGCGATCCCTCAAAATCCTTGATCGTTGTTGTTGTTCGGAGATGGTTCATAGCTCACACACGGGAAAACCCTATAGTTTTGATTATTTTACCCAATCTCTTAGTTTGGTTTTGGGTTGATTTGAGTTCCTTATTTTATATAACCTTTGATGTCGGTCTCATTTATTTGGTTATGAGATATGTAGGATAATGATGTTATTTTCTCTCTCTATGTGTTAATCGTATATACAAAGTATGCATATATGGGTGCACACGTATATGCATACATGTATATATCCATTTATTGATGTGTTTGTAATTATGTTCCTATGAGTGTATTAGTTATAATCATGATTCTATTTATTTTGATGTATAATGTGGCTTTAGATAAATATAATAAATGCAAAGTGAATAAACAAAAATAATAAATATAATATAAAAGTAAATAAAACTAATTACCTACTCCTATATTTACTCCTACTTTATAGACTCTCTCTCTCTCTCTCTCTCTCTCTCTCTCTCTCTCTCTTGTATGTCTTGTTAGTATAGAGGGTGGGAGTGGAATTCGAGACCTCTAGTTTGTAAGGGGTCCCAAGTTGCCATTGGGTTAGTGACTCCCTTGAGAAGCATACCCATATATATGTTATTTATATAAGAGTTAGTTGCTGTTAATTATAATAATAATAATTTAATAATAAAACTATATAGGTGGAGTTAAATTATTTAATAAGTTCGGTAAGAGAGTACGTGAAGGGTAGGTAAACGTTAGTTACCTAAAGGGTAAAACTAACTATTGGTTTTATAAAAGTTATTTTTATTTATTATTAGATTTATTTAATAAATTAGGTGAGGATGTTGCTTTACAGGAAGCAATGCCCTCAACCTCTAGAACTACCCAAAGGTTTACTTATAGGGAGAAATTCCTGAGCATAAGGAAGGGGATTTTGGGAGGCTGGAGAAAAGGATTGCTCAGGAAGTTGCATAAGGATTGGGAGATAGCTAGGCTCGGGAAAAGTGTTGTGTCAGGGACCTCCATCAAATGATCCATGTAGGATTTTGAATCCAAAAAAAACCTCTTCTGTGTGTGTGTGTCTCTCTCTCCCTTCTCTCATTATTTTCTTATCATTTTTTTTTGTGTGTTTATTTATTTCTGGAAGGTTAGAATTAAAATCATTAAAATAAAACTATAATAGCCTTAGTAATAATCTACTAGAAATATTTTACTATAAAACAAGTATGGAACCTAGCTCTGTTGGTTTTTTAAATTTTAGGACTGAAAATTATTGCATAGGCATAAGTAAATTTAAAAATAATTAAAACATTAATAATACTGAAATAATAAACGTATTAAATTATATGTTGTTTTAAGGTTACAAATTATTTTAATATTTAAAGGTTGTCATGTTTAACTTTTAATATTTCATTTTGATAGATTTTATTTAATAAGTTAAATCTGTTAAATTAAATAAGAAAGATTATTACATTTTAAATCTAATAATTATATATATATCATTTAAATCTTTTTGGAAAATATCCTTTAAACTTTTAGTAGAAAGATAGGAGAAAAAGAAGGATAAATTATAGGAGTAAAATAAGGAAGAAAGATAGGAGAAAAATAAGGAGAGATCATAGGAGGAAAATATATAATTAAAAAGAGGTATTCTTTAATGAGAAGGGAAGAATATGGAACCAAAACTATTAAAGTGGGAAAAATTATTATTATTATTATATATATATATATATATATATATATATATATATATATATATATATATATATATATATATATATATATATATATATATATATATATATATATATATATATATATATATATATATATATATATATATATATATATATATATATATATATATATATATTAGTAGTATTATAAAATAAAATTTATTTTACCTATTAATTATTAAAATTTATAGATATAAATGATGTATTGTAAATATATATATTTATGACTACACATAATCCATAGATAATGAGAATAAGAGAAATTGGTTAATAAATAATTAAAGATGATGTTTAAAATTTCAAATTTAATTAAAATTAGAATTGGTCTATTTATTATTATTATTCTATTTCATTAAAGGTGATGTATAATTTAAATCATAATGTAATTTATGGTTATAAATTAAAAGGTTAACTTTAGTTTATATTAAGTTCGAATTTAATTAAAGTTTTGACTTAATTAATAGTGAACAATAAACTACTTGTGTATTAAGTTTGTAATAAGCCTAAATTTATTATATTCTACTTTATGCTATATTAGGAATCTATTTTTGGATAACATAATTAAACAATTCATAGATATGGATGTTAAGTTTTATGTGTATATTTTGATGTTTGTTAATTCTATTTTTTTTTTAATATTTTGAAGGATTATAGTGTTATTACCCTGTATCTTGTAGGTGTGTCTAGGAGTTGTACATCCCTCTACACTTATCTTTATGCTTTTATATTTGGAATCATTATGACAGCTCTACTTTTGTTATATGTCATCTTTTGACTTGAGGGTTAGGGTTTGTCCTAGTGGTATGGGCCCTAGGAAAACACCAAAAGGACCCTAAGGGAGGGAATTATATGAGAAGTTATAAACCCTAGATAGAATATTTGTTGAGTAAGGTTCCTAGGTGCCCTAGGTGAGTGGCTCACCACAGGATCCGGCTGAGGAGGCCAAAAGGATAGCCTTTAGGTGAGTTTCAAAAATAAAACCTAATATAATTCATAACTGGTTGGGAATGGGTAAGGGATTTAATAAACTTTTAAAAAGATAAATATGGATAATAGTCTGCATAGGTCCTGTTGGAGTACCGAGGTCATTGTAGCTATTGGGGCAGGCCGCATGAGGGCGCCAGTGTACATGACTGCTAGGAAGGATCCCAATGGATAGGACTATGTGATGACACTCACCTGATCAACATCCTAGGGAACTCCACTCTTGGTCTTTTGTTTTATGTTGCTTTGTTTCTTCTTGTTTCTAGTTTGGGGGGTTTTCCCTCAACCTTAGACTACCTAGTTTCCCTGTGTGAATAATGGTTCTATCTCCTAGCACAGGGGTGTGGACCTTTGTGGATCCACGTGGTTGGGTGGTGATCCTTTTCGAGGTATTATTTGTGTTTGTGCTATTCATGGAGCATCTGAAGCTGTTGAAGATATTTCTCACTATTTTTAATGTTGTATCTTGGAAAGAAAATTGTAAAAATATTGTAAATTGTTATTCATATTCATGTAATCCTATAAGGCCTTGTATTGTAGAAGGCATATTGTAAGCATTCATGTAATTGGGAAGGGCATATCTAGGAAAATTATGGGAATGAAAATCAATATGTATTATTGTTGTTGGAAGAAAGTGATGGTTTAGAATATGGAAAGTGTAATTGTTGAAAGAATATGAATTTAAATGTGTTAATGTTATTTCATGTTGAAAAAGAAAGAAATGTTTGTTTTAGTACACTTGTCTCTCTCTCTACTTTCTCTTATGTGGTTAAATGGATCAGAGGAATTTCTATCTTTAGTTTATGTTAAATCTCAATGCACTATGAAAAATGGTTTTAAAGGAATAATCTTATAAGGGAAACCTGTTAGGACTTTAATACCTAGTTAACTTAAGGAATTTAAAAAGAATTTTTTTTTTTACTTTTTCTCTTATTTTTGTCTTGTCCTTTTGGGTTCCCTGACGAGGCATGACAATCAATGACAACATATTGACTGATTTAATCATCTTACATATCATTTCAGTAGCTCGATGATCTCTAATCAATGTTCCTTTAGTTCATTCAGATATTCAATCAGTTGTAGTTCATCAATAAGGGTAAACTTGGAATTCTTATTATAAGATAAACATTGAAGTACCACTATTGGATGGGGAACATTAAACTCAAATATATTTAGTATCATAGATATGTTACAATGTATCATTTAAAATATTAATAAATAAATATAAGAGGCCCATTTATGATAAAAATCTCATATTTATCAATATTAATAATTATAAATAGGACATTTATTTTTTAAATCAAATAATTTTATTTTTTACAAATATTTTATAAATCTTTTAGTGAAGATAAATATACTAACCATTTTAAGTATTAACGATGTTGTCATACCTTTATCTTTCAAATATCTTTCTTAAAATAACAAGATATTTAAATATAAATTTAAAAATATTATTTAATAATCAAGTATATATTAAATATATTATAACAGATTAACAGTTATTTTTCTTATAAGAAATAGATTTTTTTTTATAAAATTATTTAATATATATCAATGATATACATGTGTGTGTGTATTAAAAATCATTAGCTTGAGTTCATTATTTTAATTTTTAGAAGAATAAATTATAATTATTAAAATAAAAGCATCTAAAGCATTTTCTTAACACTTTAAATATATAATTTAGATTGTTAAAATTATTTAACTATTATAAGGTTTGATCATTAACTCAACAATTAATATTGTAAATAATTATATTTTTAACTTTTTAATGTGATATTTTACAAAATTGAAAAATATGGACACACACTTTATAACATCAAAAGTTATCTATATAAAATTATTCAAAAATTTTAGATTTTATTAAATTTTTATTGATAAAAATTTACATTGATGTCAAGATTTATTTTTTCATTGGATATTATTCTTAATAAATAAATGTAGCAACAATGGATATCAATATAAGATGAACATGTCATAAATATGATATTTACAAGTTATAATTTAAATTTACAATAGTTTTTCTTTTATTTTTATTAATATTTTTGTAGATTATTTTTAAAAATAAAAAATTTAATTTGTATTCTTAAAAACTAAGATAGTGGGAATAGTTTGAGGATGATACAAATACCAACTAGTAAGATGTCATTACAATAATGAACATCACTTAATTCCCTAAGAAGTAGAACAATGTAATAGTTTCAATCCAATGTCATTAGAATAAAGCATACATACCACTTGCTTTCCTACGAAGCAAGAACATGAAAACAAGATCTCATTTCTTGATATTCTTTTTAAGGAAATTTTGATGGTTCCTTATTTTTTCAAGTTTTTGGAAAAGCTATTCATATTGATATTTCTTGCATGCTTTTTTTTTCTATTCCTATCCACCCTATAAAGTTAGTGTGTTGTAAAGTTACCATGAGAGCTTTTCAAGTGCGTGATCAATTTTTAAAAAAATTTGACTAATCCATAAGAGTTGAAGACTCCATAAGAATTTTGTTAGCCTTTGTTTCCTATGTTGAAGCCATTTCTAATAAGATTTTTAGAATATTATAAACTTACACAAATGTTAAATATATGCTTTTGTATTTTAGTTTATTAAGTGAGCAAGTGGGGGTGAAACTTCAAATGGAGTGATAGAGGGGATGCATAGGGGATGGGGATGATGATAATGATGGTAGTTTGTGAATAGGATTAAAATGGTATCACCTTTATGAATGGGGGAAATATGAGATTTACTTCTAAATCCAAATTCCCAAAGGAGAGATCCAAATTGATTAACCAAAAGGTCAATACACAAAAGAATCAATCTATGGAGAATATGAATGAAGGAGAAAACTTTATATTTCCCTATGAAGAGTATATGATTTAAATTTGAAATAATTGAAAGGAAAATACTAACCTCAAAATAGGGCAGATATGGAAAATGCCGATTTCTGATGTCTGTGTACAGTTTCAGGCAATTCTGCAACCTATTTCAGACTGGAAATGTCGAGATGAAGAAAACCTAGAAAAATTTTGTCTTCCTGGCAGCAGGTAGTCTTTGACCCCGATAAAAGGTCAATGACTACTTCAGGATTTTGAAGGTTGTCTTTGATTTTGTTCGCGGATCTCGGAAGTTTTTCGAAAAGGGTATCCAGATCCAAGCTCCAATTTGTAGTCTTGTACCTACACCTGCAAGAAAAAGGAGGTTTTTGTTGTTTGTTTGAGGGGTTTGCCTTGGTCAAACCCCGGTTTGGAATCAACCTTAATAATAAAATTGAAATTGAGAATGCTAGCAAGTAGTAGAAGTAGATATAACAATGAAGCTATGAAATTCAATAGATTTGCAATTGTATTTCAAATGTAAACAAGTATATTGATATGAAAGCTTGAACACAACAATGGAAAATGTAAATCAAAACCATAAATGTAAATCCAAAACCTCCATGATTGTATGCTTGGAATCCACCTTGAAAGGAAAATGAATGGATCTTGAAGATGAACAAAGGATCTTGAAGGAAGATCACACCACCATGATGGCTAGATCTAGGGTTTCAATGATGAATCTTGCATGCTTGAACCAAATCCCTTCAAAGGCTTGAATGCTTGAATGGATGCTTGCTTGAAAGAGAACATGATGGCTTGTAAATATCTCCTTGAGATCTCCTTGATCATGAAATTGCTTGATGAATAATGAATGATCTCACAAAACTTGATGATCAAAATGAAAGAGGAAGGCTTCCTTTTATAGTGATCTAGGGCACAATCCTCTAGAGAAGGCCAACATTGGGGAATTAAATCCCAATTAACCTTAACCCCTAGAAATGGACCTAAATTAAATGCAATTTAAGGATTTACCATTCTGAAACCTGAAATGGCCAACCCGGAAGCAGGAAAACAAATATTTCTGAAACCTGACATCCGGAAATCATGGGAACTTGAAATTTGAAACCTAGGTCAAGGACGAGGTAGACCACACCCTAGGTTAGGGTCGAGGTCATCCCTAACCTAGGTCAGAGTTGAGGTCATCATTGACCCTCAAGGTCATCTTTGACGTTGAGTTTAAAAACCTCAGGACCTCAATCCAGAGTGCTAGGAAATGCAAAAATAAAGTGAAAACAGGTGGAGAGAGAAGCAGAACGGGGGGAGAAAGCCAGATTCATGCAAAGACCCGATCAAGGTGCTTGACATGACCCCAGACCACTCACTCGGAGGGCTAAACACTCTTAACATGGAAGTACTTCCACTTTAAGATGATACAGTTTGTTTGCAGTTTCCTATTCTTTTGTTGATGAAGGCCTTGAGATTATTTATTTGTGGTATGTGGGATCTACTCCTGAGCTTGGTTTCATGAGTTTGGGACTTCCAATTTTTCCCTTGTTTCTACTTCAACAATGAGACTTTGTCTTTTGTATTCTAGATGGTTTGCACGGTTGAGTAAACTTGTTTCTCTTACTATAAGATCTTTGGTTGGCATTATAGAATGGGCAAGGTAGTTGTGGCCTTTGTTAGAGGTCATTGTTTTTGTGTTACTAATGTCGCTCTTTCCATTTTTTTGTGCTATTGATGACATTAATACTCTAAGTATGACTTTGTGGGAAGGATGGGACTACATCCCTTTCTTCCTGTCTTTGACTGGGCTTAATACTCACATTGCATGGTTTGGAGATTATTCTACTCGAGCTTGGCCTACTTTGGTTTAGGTGGAAGACTGATCTTCCATGGTTTCTCAGGCTTGTTTTGTGTCTATATTCCTTATTTTTCAGTTTGTTGCACCCATCCAATGATAGATTTTATAGATGGTATTTGTTCATGAAGATGATGAAAGAACTGTTGATGAAGGTGTGGGGTTCTTTGCAGAGTTTTTTATCCATTGGTAGTGTTTGAAGGTTATATTGTTAAGTGTGTTATGTCTAAATTCTTTTTCTAGATTCAATTGTGTATTTTTTTTAGCATCAACATTTTGGATCACACTTTGTGATCTATCATCAGGATGAGAGAAACATTGATGCTAAAAAAACATACACAATTGAATCCAGAAACAAAATTTATACATTTCATATGGATTGTGGAAATATGATAATATTAAATGTGTTATGTCTGTTTGGCAAGAGATCTTTATTAGTTGTAACTATTCAACCCATTAGCTTGGGGGTTGCTTGGCTAGCCAGTGTTAAGGTGAGCTTTGTTAGTGCCTTGAACCTGGTTTTATTTTTTGTTGTTGAAGGGATCTCTTTCCCCTACACTGAAGATGGTTCTTTATTGGAGGCCTATTCTTGGTGTCCATGTTTATTTTCTCATCATAGGTCTATGTGGGTCCTAGTGGGTGCCTTCTGTGTTTATTTTTTTGTTTAGCTCGGAAGGTGGAGTGGAGTTGCATTAAAGCAACCCGAGTTGGATATTTAACAATAGCTTTATTTTTAATCTTTAATAGAATATTTCTAAGTTTGCAAGGTTGAGAAATCAAGAGTGATTTTATATATGATTTAAAGCTAAAGAAAGAAAGGAAATATTCTTTTCTTGCAAGCTAAGTAAAGCAGTTGGGCTCTATATATGTAAGATTGTTGTAGAAAAATTGTATTGGAATCTATTAGCCTTTGAGAGAAAGTTTGCTACTAGGCTGAATAGAAGATACACCAGTTGCAGGTTTTTCCCCACACTAGGGTTTCTTGGGTATATCTATCTTATTGTCTTTTTGTGACTGGCTTCTATTATTTATTTTTTTCTTTTGCTATTATTTTTCATTAATTAATCTAGATTATTAATTGTTATAAATCAGATAGAGTTTCTATTCTATGAATTTATTGTGCAATTAATCTGTAGCTGGGTTATAAGAAATTAACATTCTGTGGTGCCTATGTCGACTTTCCTTTCCTTATTTTGGGAATTGGTTGTGAGAGATACTCTAAAATGCACAAAGTAGTTGTGGGTTATTTTTTCTTACTGTTTGGTAGAGGAGTTTCTCACGAGCTGGAAATGCTATCCTACACCATCTTTACCGTTGGAAGGCTATTTGAGGTTGACTTGTTGATTGACTTTTGTTGGTGGGTATGTTTCATTGTGATCGCTTGGGCCCCTAATTTTTATCTGCTTGAGAGCTGGGCCTTAGCCTTGCCTTATCTTGAATGATTTTTTTCCTTCATTCTTGGCCTTTTGGTGGAAGTTAGTTACTCTAGATTTACTTTCCACTGGGGGCTATTTGGCCTTTCCAGATTTTGAACCTACCATGTTTTGTAGGTAGCATTTTCTCTTATGGTGTTTTCCCATATGGCACTTATGTTGGTTTCTATTTTTAGGTTTTTGATCCTTTTGGTTTGGACTGTGGTGGAAGTTGTCTACATCATTGATCTATATTTTTTATTCTTGACTACATTGTCCATTTTAGTTGGTATGGATAGTGGTCTTTTTTTATGGCCAGACATTTTTTGTTAGTTTTCGAGGGCTTATTCTAGCCTATGGTTGTTTTTCGTTAAGGATTTATATAGCTTTTTGGACTGGGCTTTCCCTTGTTGATGCTAGGGTTTGGCTGCTCTTTTCTCATAACTAAATTTTTTCTCCTTGTTTTTGGGGTTTTCCCAATAGGGATTTTATGGAAATGGAACATACCTCTTTTGAGATAGGTTGTGTTTTGGTCATGGTGAGGGTTTGGCTAATTCTAGTTCCTTTGTTGGAGGCTTTATTTGTGAAAGGGGTTGATGTTAACTTTATGCAGTCCCCTCCTTTTGGTGGTTTCTTAGATGTGGTATAGATTCATGTTCGGCTCTCCAGACTACTAGTATCTCCCTTATATACTCCTATTGAGGTGGAAAGGAGTTCTGCAAGTGGGGGATTGGTTTTCTGTTGGAATGATGATGCTATTTATTATTGGATGGTCTTGGGCACCATTTTAAGGTAAAATTTGAAGGTTTGGGGAGCCTCTCAAAATCCTCTTGTAATATTTTCCCACCCTTGTGGGTTTTGTGTTAACTGCCCATTGTTCTACTATAACCTTTTATCTGTGTGCTATTATTGTCCTTTTTGGCATCCCTCTATGTTGTATGTGGTCAATGGAGGCCTTTGGTTCTCTTAGAAACCTTTTTGATGAAGGATAGAAACTTTGATATTAGTGGGCCATTAATGGATTATAACTATAAATTCCAATACCCTTGTTAATGTGTTGTTGATCTCCCTAACACCTTTGGACTGTGGTTATGTAAGGCTCAACACCCTTATTATGTTGTTGATTTTAATAAAAAAACATATTCTTTTCTTCCTCACTATACTAATATTTCATTGAAGTTACACATTCTCAGTTTTCAAGTTATGTAATTATGTGTATTATTTTCACAACATAGCCTTTCACTTAATTGGAGTAGAAATTTCTATAACTTGATATATCAATTTCTTAGTTTATGGCCCTTAGTGTAGGAGGACAACAAGTGCTTAGGGAACTTATTCTTTCAGAACTACATAAGGAAATTCAATTATGTATGATCTCATACAATATTCAAGGAAGGTGCTTAATTACGTAAGAAAGACAAGACGGTTTGTATGAAAGATGAAATATTCAAATAACTATATTTTGTATGAAAGATGAAATATTCAAATAACTATATTGCACACCACAACTTTTAAATTTAGGGATCAAAATTATTTGAAGACACAAACATAATAGATATGAAATATGAATATATAAGAAATGATTGTCAAGTTAGTAAATATAATTTTCATAGCCTATATTTATGGAGAGAGAATGTAGATTAGTAACACATCTTTGTGAACATGATATAATTAACTACATTGTCAAGTACATAGCAGAGTTTAAAAAATATCATCAATTTTTTATGTAATTTTAATCATTGAAAATTGTTAAAATTATGCATAAACAAGAATTCTATCACAGGAAAAAATCCCTATAAACCAATCACAAGTACAAATGAATAGAATAAGGCCATTCTATAATTAATATTATAAGAAAAGTAACAAAATAGTGACATGTGTGTGTGTGTGTGTGTGTGTTGGTTGAGTGATAGGATTTGACAAGATAATGCCATGTGCCTTAATCCTATGTTATGACATAACTAACTTGAAAAATACTAAATGACCTTAGAAACAATAATTAAATGCCAATAGATAAGATACATATCTTATGACAACTAAAAACCCATCTAAAATTATTCCCTAGGACTTGAGTAAACTCAACATGTGAATATGACTCACTAGTAAACTAGTTAGGTAAAATAACTTATTTACCCCAATAATTAATAGATATTTAGGTGAGAATAATTAAATATTATAATTATATTAAATAGATACAATTTTACATTGAGGATATATGTATGTATGTACACACACACAGAGATATATGTATATATATACATACATATAAATCTATACATACATACATACATACATATACACATATACATATACATCTACATATACATATACATATACATATATATACATATATATATATATATACATATATATATATATACATATATATATATATATACATATATATATATATACATATATATATATATATATACATATATATATATACATATATATATATATACATATATATATATATATACATATATATATATATAGATATACATATATATATATATATACATATATATATATATATACATATATATATATATATACATATATATATACATACATATATATCTATATATATATGTATATATATATATATATGTATATATGTATATATATATATATGTGTGTGTGTGTATATATATATATATGTATATGTATATATATATATATATATATATATATATAGAGAGAGAGAGAGAGAGACACACACACACACACATATGCATATATATGTATACGTTTGTGTGCGTGGTGAGTAAAATGTTAGAATTATTAGGCACTGAGAGGGGGGGGGTGAATCAGTGCAACCAAATTATAAACTAATTCAACCACTGATATAAATAACTTCAATAATAATTTGTAAACCACAAAGAATATAACTGAAGTAAACAATATCAAACATCCACAAAATCATCGCACATGACACAACATTTTTTTGCATGGAAATCCTCAGTTAGAGGGAAACACCACAGTGGGGATGACACCCAGAAGCTCACTACTATAGTAAAATAAGTTTTCCCTGTTAGGAGCTTACAATTACCCTTTCTGAGGGTTCACCTTGTTAGGAGTGATTAGTACCTTGTTAGAAGTACAATAATATATGCTAAGATCTACCTTATAAGAGGATTTCAAGACTCTATTAAGAGCTCACTTGGTTAAGGGATTTACAATAAGAACCTGCTAAAGTTCACCCGGTTAAGTGATTTTATTTCTTTAACTGCTAGGGAACAACAAGTTGAGTGATTTAGATGTAGCACCAACTACTTGAAAGATCCAATCTGATTTCTTCTTTGTGTAACTACTCACTACTTTGACTCTATTAGATCTTTGATCGCAACCCTAATTGATTTCACAACAAGATCAATCTTCTAACTTCAAATCTCATAACATCATTCTTTTTAATATGAGCGGTACCACTTATATATACTTCTAGCACTGAGTACATGAAATTTAAATTTTTTCCCATCAAAGTGATAATCACAATGTAAAATATATTTTCCTATTACCACATCAGCTTTCAATAAGATCTGCATTATAATTCTCCAAAATATTCAAACACATTTTGACTTCTCCAATGCACTTCCTTATACAATAGTATCAGTCCCAAAAATAACACCCCATCAATTCTTTAACCATTATTACACTTTATCATAACATTAAGTATCATTGTAACCATTATACCGCTTACCGATCTAGAATCTTCCAATTGATTCTCAAGAGCACAAGTGTTCTTACCTGTCTGAATGATTGTGTCAACAAACCTCTCTCACCAACCAACCAAATAAGTTGTGGTAAGAACCATGTTGATACTATAGCTATGACCACACCTCATAATTCGTCATCTTTCATGATCACTACCAAAGTGTTGACCTCTCTGTCTACCGATCTTTTGGACTTCACCAATTTCCAGCATTACCAATCACTCAACCTTCACACCAATTACCTCTTACACTTCACCGATTATGATACATGACTAATCTGACTTAGTTACCATCAATGACAACCAAACCAATTAATACCTATGAGCACAACTAATATACATCACAATGCCAACATAAAATATTATAACACTCCTCATAAGTTCAACTTAGGAGAAATGAGAAATATGTCTTGACAATTAGGCAAATGTTAGGTAGCTATATACAAAACAATCCTTTAAAAAGGGAGGTAATCTAAAGGATAATATTTCCACAATAGAGAATAAAGAGAGGCCTATGTAAACCCCCCTCAAATAAGTGAGAAGGATTAAAATCCTTGTGAGGAAAACTCCCTTCCAAAATGGAGAGAAGAGAGACCATGTATCCATCCTTAATGTATAACTCATTTCACCAATGTTAGATGCTTGACATAGAATATTGAAGGTGGTCCATAATCTTTGAATAACATTCCTTCACGCAAGAAGAAACAAAGCCAAGATCTAAGTTGGATATCTTCCCAATCCTAAAAGAAATATTAGAGAAGAAAACTCAAAACATATGATATATTTGGAAGCTACTCAAGTGTTGCAATGTTAGTGCTTAGAGGTGCCACAAGTAGTCTTAGGCCTAATTGAAAAAATAGAACATTGTCGAAATGGATGTAGAATAAGATCTAAAGACAAAGATGAATTCTTTGAATATTGCTCAATGATCTCAAATCCAATGTCAAACTATGACACATATTGATGAGAAGGATTAGGTACCATGTAAAATAAAGGTACAATAATCATGGATGTACAATGCTCACCATAAGCAAGAGAACATGACAATGATAAACTAGACCTACAAAAGGTGTCAACATGAATCAAAACAATGTCAAGTATGTGAACCCATGAATATTTTTAAAATTTATCATTGCAAAAGAATTTAGGAAAAGGAAGAATGAGAGGGTTTGAATGAGACATCATGACACAAAGATGATGAGATGAGACTCTATAAAGTCTATCATCAAAGAGGAAATGCATATCTTCAATGGTGCCCTCCAAGTTTGAAAGATGACATTTTATTCAAATAAATGTTAAATATTTGTCAAGTAGATCTAATAATGAAGTGGATCAGAAAGACTAATATGAATATATAACAAGGAATCATTAGAAACCATGAATAATGAAATACAAGATTTATATGGAGCAATAGGTGATAGAGATGAGATTGCAATGCATGTCATTTGACTGCATTGCTCATCCTTGGATGATGTGCCCACATAAGATATATAAGAGTGATCATTTCATATATTTGTACGATTTGACAAACTTATGTGATATCTTCAAGAAGTTGTTTTAGTTCATAAAATTTATTTAGTAAATAAAACATTTTTATTATGATTTTCCTTCTTATAGTAATCACATTTGACCTCACATGAATTAGAATGATGACATAGTCAAGGTTAGAGGGTTTGGAATGGACTGCCCAACCTTGCAACCAAACATACAAGCACACTACATAGAATTAAAAGCAGAAACAATAAGATCTTATATTAATTAAAACATAATGTCATTATGTATGCATGGATTCATATGAGAGATTTGACCTACTACTCAAAATATGCATGCTCGTGATATGTGATTCAATGCTCATACTCATGAAGGTATTTAAGGTCTAGTAGTGCCAAAATTGTGTCATCACTCTCACAAAACTTACATTGAAGTCTTTCCTTTTAGGGAGAGCTTATCTAATACACTCCTTACAACTCGAAAACAAATAATATCCAAATTTGCTATGGTTTGGAAGTTATGATGAAAACATAAATGTTGGTCCAAATGTAGCTCTCATACTACTTGTTATGATATTTCTTGGGAATAAATATATAAATAAAAAGCATAGAAGACCACTTCAAGGGGGTGGTTTCCAAATAACCAAATAATAATACATGAATTCAATATTCAATGATATGATGATGTGGAAGAGATTTTTTATCCTTATGTATAAGCTTAGCTTTGTAGGGGCATACCCCTTCATCCTAATTAAGACGAATTAGTGTATTAGCTAATATTGATGCTATGGTTAAGTGTGCCACAATTATTTATCCTTATATTATACGTAGGAATATATCATATTAAGATCATATATTTCAAAATGATTTCTCCTCTATTAAAAGCAACAATGCTAGTGATTGGAACAGTTAAGCTAACTTGCTCAAACTTGACTCTCCCCCTTGCCAACATTATGGTCAAAATATTATAAGGAATATATGAGGTGTCAAGGTTTTCAAAACTTACAACATCATAGCAGATAAAAGAATGCTTGTGTATAAAAGATATCATCAATAGTGTTTCCTATTCTTTCATGTGGTGATTGGTTCATGAGGATAATATTGTGTGTTTTAAAAGTTTGTGAGGTGGTTTTCATTGCTATTATGGTGTTTTGGTATCTTTTTGTGAGAGTCATGTACTAGCTAAGGTGTTTTAGTTGTAGTTCTTGGTTGGAGATTTGAGACAAGGAGAGGGAGAGGTAGGGCTAGGTAGGGTAAATGAGGAAATGAATTTAGCCAAGGATCCACTTTAACATGGAAGGGTGTTTAATTTTATATACAAGATAATTTATCATTTATTGTCTTTTAATGTCTTCAAGGTGATAAAGGCGATGTTGGGTCTTGATGACATATGTGACAATAGTAGTATGAGGTCGAGGAGATTGATAATGATTGATTTTAAATAAAATCTTGAGGTGGTTGTGGGAAATAATGAGATTAGGAGATGTTTGGAGGAAGCTCTTATCAACTCTAATAGGAAGCAAATGAAATATTGCAAGCTTGTCGAGTGTGGATATGATATGCATCATGACACAAAATACCATATGTGGTTGATACTATGCTTAATAATTATTTGTTAGCCATAAAGAAGAAAATGAGATCTTTGGATGCATATTGTAAAGTTTAAACCTAATTTTAAAGCATTTGGACGCTCCACACTATAATGGAGTTTTAGAGGTAGCAAGTATGTACGCTCTACCAATGTTGGAAGATGAGCATAATCAACATTAATGAGTCGAGGAAAGCTACATAAAGGGATACCTAGTGGAGACAATCAATGTGTCTAAGAATGGAGTTCATAATTGCACACTAACTTACTTTATGATATAGTATGGAAGTTATCATCTATTGGCTTTACAAATATAATATAACTTCAGGAGAAGCTAAATCCGAGTGATGAATACAAAGATGGATACATGAATGAGTCTTGGCTACAAGACCTATTGAGTAACCCATGTACAAATAGATGAATCTCTCATTATCACAGAAAAGAAGAAAACCTCATGAGAGTAAAATTATCTATAAAAGACAAACAATTGAGTAAAACCAAATAGATGATCATAAATATTTCTAATCCACCCCAAGCACACGCACTTAAATCATCAAACTCTAAAGTAGGTTTTTGATAAAGGTAAAAGCAAGTTTTGAAGGGGCCCTGAAACCCTATACATAAAGGTCACTAAAGATATTCAACAAAAGCCCACTAAACGAAATGGGTCAAGACCAAAGAGACGGTTTTACAATAGGCACCCACAATCTGGATGATTCAAGCATGAAACAACCATCATGCAACCCATAACTAAAAAGAAATCCAACACTAGGATTTTCTTGGAACACCCTTCTGATGGGAACAAAGAGTCATATCAAACAAAGAGCCCTTCTTAAGTTTTTTTTTCCTTTGACAACGATCCAACCCTCTTCAACTCTAGTCGCCTCAACCTGCCAATGTAGAGTATCATCAACTGAGCCAGAGCAATCTTGGCTACCAACAGAGGCAGCCACAAAACCAGTTGACCAAACAGGAGCCACAAACTCCATACCACCAGGAGAAGACAAAAGTGTTGCCTCCCTAGCCAAGCCAGAAAATGAAACAACCAGAGAGATAGGAGGAAAATCTCCATCATCCAGTGAGACCTGCAAATTCCTCGTTGACGACAAACCTCCAACAAAAGATGAAACCCTAGCCGAAGCAACCAGCGACGGCTCAATAGATAGCGATGATCCAGCAACCGAAAAAACCCTAGAAACACCAGCAACCTTCGAAACCTACAACTTCCCAAAAAAACCTCCAACAGGAGACAAAACCTTAACCGAGGGTACCGATTACACACCGGCAGCTAGCATCACACCAGTAATAGAATCACCAACAACATGCGATGCCATCAAATTCCCAGAAAGACCTCCAACGGGAGACAAAACCCTAGCCGAAGTGCCAACTACCGACAAACTCCCAAGAGCAGAATCTTGACCAATAGAAGAGGGAGGGGGGACCTGCACAACCACTTGGGAGAAGCTTTTCTGTGAAACAGTTTTCTTCTCCACCAAATAGTGATGAGCCAAGGCACCCTTCCACCATGATGCAGTAGATTTCTTTTTACCCAAACCACACTAAGCAGCCATATGCCCAGTATTAAAGCATCTACGACATCTGAAGGGAAACCCTTCATAATCCAGGTTTTGCTTCCAGCTTCCTTTGGAGGAGTTGATCACTATCTCCGCAGGAAGACCCTTAGAAGGATCAATATCAACAAGAATGTGAGCATAAGTAGAGTGGTACATATTAGAAGAGTCACTATCTACCAGCGAAAATTCCCCAAGAGCATTACCAATCTCTTCATAAAGAGAATCGATCCAGAGATGCAGAGGTAAGTAAGGAAGATGGACCCAGATGGAGAACTGAGTGAAGGAATCTGAGATGGGGTTAAAATCGATATGCCAAAGTTTAACCATGAGCATAAAACGATCCTCCCAACTGAAGAAATGATCGCACAACATTTTATTCATGTTTGAGGAATATTCAAACTTTGCAATAAAATACCCCTTAGCCAAGGGGAAGATATGCATCATATCCTCTAGGACAGGGTCCCAATGATGAGAGATCCCTTCATGAAGCTTCGACAAGCTGGGGCAAAAACCCCTAACTCTAAAGTAGGTTGCAATTGGTCTCATTTGTTTTTTTATCAAATAGAGTGAAGTAATAAATTACTTTACAAAACACCTAATGAATGGGTTGTTTTTATTGAGGGAATGATTCTAATTAATCTTGTAGCATATTTGTCCTTTTCACTTTACACGTCCCTCACTCCTTCAAAATAGAGGCTATAGACCTTTGGAGATATCTAAATTATCTTAATTTGAGAATGCATCGTGTATTTACATATCAAGATTTTAATTATTAATAGTTTTAAACATATATAAATGTTATCTTATACTTTTAAATATAAATCAACATTATTTAATATTATATATCTTAAAGACATTTACCAATATGATTATTCGATTTTAATAATCTCTCTAACAACCATGTTATTATAACTTGAAGGTACCCTTAATAGAACCTTATATTATACCAATATATATGTATCATAAAAATTTATGGAATGATTTGCAATTTTCACCTCTAAAATAATCGACCAAGAGAACATAATTACCCTGCTTAAAAATAACAAAATAATTTTTAAAATAAAACCCAGATTTCCTTCTCAACTAGAAAAGAAAAACATTTCAAATTTCTCATATGTCCAGCTAGGAATCAGGGAAAAAGGAATCGACCATTCAAATTTACAGCTTGAGCACGTCAGACTCTTTTGACTGGCGTGCCAGGTCAGCAGTAGAATTATCCCAATAAATAGCGAAGCCAATTTCAGCTCACCAGAAAAAACCACATTTACCCCCAACTTAAATTTTGTGATAACCATAGTAACTTTGATACCATTTAACAAATTTTTTAAGCCCAGTATGCAAATCAGTAGTAGGACTATACCCCAACTCTGCCCTGGCAAGCGTAATATTCGCATGCGTAAATGCCACGTCACCATTTCCCGGCATGTGCACAAATTTTTTCTTCGCCTTCATCTTCAACAGCCCTTCCAGTAAACTAACCATAGAAGTGACCGACACGGGTCGGGTATTCCCCAAGTTAAACACCCTCAGCTTTGCCGGCGCAGTCTTTTTACCGCCGCTGCCGGTACTATTACCGGCTGTATCCAGCGCCGCCACGCAGCCTTTAACAATGTCGTCAATGTACGTAAAATCTCTGGCAAGTTCCGGCGACGAGTTTTTGACTTTCTGTCTATAGACGGTGACGGTCTTCCCCTGGAGAATATTTCTCGTGAAGGAGAAATAAGCCATGTCAGGGCGTCCCCAGGGACCATAGACGGTGAAGAACCGAAGACCGGTGATAGCCAGTCCGTAGATGTGATTATACGTGGTGCGCGATCTCTTCACCGGCTTTTTTCGTCGCCGCGTAGAGACTAGCGGGCCGGTCGGTCCGGTCACTTTCGCTGAAGGGAGTCGCTTCGTTGAGCCCGTAGACGGAGCTGGAGGACGCCCATACGACCGCGGGCTGGGGATTCGCGGCCTTACAGACCTCAAATATGTTAACCAGCGCAGCAATGTTGCTGTGAACATACGACATGGGATTCTCCATCGCGTAACGTACCCCCGCTTGTGCTGCGAGATGCATGACGTGGCTGAAGGAGACGAGATCGAAGAGCCGCAGGAGCAAATCTCGGTCGTTGATGTCGCCCTCCACGATGAAAACCCCGCGGCTCTTTAACAGCGCCTGGCGAGCTCGTTTCAGAGTGGGGTCATAGTAGGCGTTGAAGTTGTCGAGGCCGAGGACTCCATCGCCGCGCTTCTTTAGCGCCAGGGTCACATGAGTGCCCACGAAGCCCGCTGCTCCGGTGACCAGGACCTGGAGCTCGCCGTTCGGGGATCTTGGCCTGCATGAGTTTCGAACCCGGGTCTCCCACTCCGATCCCCACCGTTTAGTACCCTGGTTTTCTCTGCTGTTTCTTTGATTTCTGTCCATGAAACATAAATACGATGAAGTCAGAGCAATGAGAAAGAGTGCCCATAGGAAGAGCGTTGTGGAAGATGTGAGCCATCTTTTGAACTGACGAATGAAAGTGATTTTCTCTGATTTGGGTTTAATTGCCAAGCTCGAACTTAACAAGCTCTCCTGCAGAAGATTCGAGGGCATTTTCATCAGAGCGAATGATTTATCAGGAACTTTTTGATAGAGACGGACTGGGTGTGTGGGTATATATACATAAAAGTTTGATCTTTTTGTCTGGGTAATTAAAAAAACGCGTTTTGGTTCTGTGCATCGTGACATGTAATAGAGTACAGTGAATAAGATGAAATTGACCAGAGGAATTCATTGGATGGAGGAGAGAAAGTATAAGTGAACTTCGATGTGACCTTCGTGCAGCTGAGTTTCATAGAATATACTGAAAATTGTATGATTCGATGCACCCAGCATAAAATATTTCGTGGCTCATTCCCGTGCCGCGTTTTGAACCAGAAAAAAATAATGTGGCGCGTACGAATGTACTCATTTCCCACAGGCCAGGTTGTAATTGTAAGCGCTACCAACAAAGACAGGTTGTAGTTTTCTAACATTTGTGCTTTTTGACTGTTGGTGATTTGATTCGTAACGTCAACTTGGTCCCCTAAATTTGGGGACAAAATTTTATGCTTAAAATAATATCAATTTGGTTTATATTATATGTAGCTAGAATCATGGAAGTTATTCAGGGTTTATTTTGGTGACTTCACATATTTTATTTTTATGATAGAGAAATGGAAAGGTTAGTCTATCAATTTGGATTTTTTTTTGGTTCTTAGACCCTTCTTGGGGTGACCTCAGAACGTAGTGGTAAGCTGCGAATCTTCCATCTCGAAGGTCTTGGGTTCAAATCTGCATAATCAAATAAAAAAAGGCAAGCCCCTAAAAGCTATCAATCAAAGTGGAGAGAAAATCGATCTCGAACCTAATTTAGTCATGTAATTTTTTTTATCAATTATTCATCGTTTAGAGAAATAGTTTTCGATCTTGGTATGTTTAGTATTATGTTATGTTGTAGGGTTGATTTAGTTATAAGGAATTTACAATTGCCTCTTTGAGTAAGAGCTATTGCTTGAGTGTTATATACAACTATATCTTATATATATATATATAAGCCTTATTTGACTATGTTATCAACTAAGGGGTACATTTCTAAGGTTGAGCCTGTACATTTAGGATGCACAAATATTTGGTCCTCTTTCACTAATAATGAATGTGAGTTATATCTAGTCATCAGTTATGGTATTGGGTCAATATATTTTAGGTGTAAAGGGATTGATCTTCTTTAATTGAGAGTTATGTATGAATTGCAAGGTCTCAAATCTTTCAAACTCAACTAGTTCTAATACCCATTAAATTAAATTTAATAGGAATTCAAACCTAACTTCATGCTTAATGATGTTGAGTAAATACATTAGTAAGACTTGATTTCTAATTAACTTTTTCAGATCCAATAACTTCAACAATAAAATATAACCATGTGACATAGCTTGTAGATATTCTAGAAAGTCTAAAAACTAATACGATAAAATTTTGGCGTAAAATAATAGGTCCATCTAAAGAAATCATTCCTTATCTTTTTTATATATTTGATTTATATTGCAAAAAAAATGTCGTCATTAATGAGGTCACTTAACCACCAACAGAGAGAATAAAATCCCTTCTACATAAATCTAGAAGAAAAAATAATATATAAACAAGCATTCAAAATCTACTCTGATTAAAAGGTTGGGAATATAATAAATTTATCAAAATTATTTTTTTAGAAAATAAATTAATAAAATAATGGTACTCAATTAAAAGTTTAATGGAAAATAATAGAATTTGGTTTGTCAACTTCATAAGGATGTTAGTGATAATCAGATGAAGGCTTCAAAACTAGTAAAGATATTATATATCAACTTAGGTTGCTTCCATCACTTTGTTATATATCAACTTAGGTTATATATCAACTTAGGTTGCCCAAACCAAGAGCATGATGTTAGGATTATGATAAATTGATAAAAGAAACTGCAACATAATGATATGAAGAAGGTGGATCTATAAAAATATAACCAAATGCCTCGATTTATAGATTTTTTATAAGGAGAATTAATGACTAAGATTCAATGATTAGTGGATGGTTAGGATTGATTTAGAGAGGTGGCATGGATTGAGAGCTTAGTCTTGTGACAAGTGTCACAAAGACGATGGTGATGTAAGAGATAGATGTGCTCACACATTGGGAAAGACCATGAAAGAGACATGTTTATGACATGTGTAAGAGATATGGTGGCTTGTGAAAGTGAAATATGTATGACATGTGTAAGAAGTAGGGTGGCTTGGAAAGTGACATTCCATGCTCACACATGCATGAACAAGAGAAGGGTAGGGACACTTGTCACATGATCACAAGTTTAGATCTTGATCTATGTAGATGGATTCAAGGACAAGGATTGAGTGGGAAAATATTGAAGGTGATTGAAAATTTAATATTAGGAAAAATAGTAATGAGGACTATTTAGCCCAAATCAATTAATTAAAATGATTTAGTAGGAGGATTTATTGGGTAAGGTTAAACTTAATTAAATAAATAAAAGTTTATTTATTAAGGGTGAAGGATAAATATAAATAATAAATATTTATTTAAGTGGTTAGATTGGGATTAAATTAAGTGTGTTATGTATTGAAGATGTAGATTTCTACATTTTTCATCCCTTTGATATAACATAATGAAGTGATGTTATATCAAAGAAGAATACAATATATTGGATAGAAAAGGATATGGACTAGAAGTATGATGCCCAAGCCACTAGTACTAGGATGAGGAAGGATGACAAGGAGGTAGTGGTATGCCTCCTCGAGAGGACATGCAGGTTCCAAGAACACAAGTGTTCTCTCAAAATGAATAGGTCTGCATGAAAAAGGATCGATGTGAGATAGATGTAAAGTAGATAGGGATGATGGATAGATAGATAAAGAGAAAATGATGGGAATCATGTTGCGAGTGGTGTAAGCAATCTAGATTTGATAATGTACTTGGTGTAATGCACTAAGGTATAATATCGAATATGACAATGTGCTAAATACATGATAAAAAAAGGTCAAGTGCAAACATATGCCTTATGACACCATGATATGGAAGACCGTGATGCCTTTATGGTAATAGGATTCAAAGACCATGATAAATGCAAACAATGACAACACGTGCAAAAAGAACAAAAAAGCATGCATAAAAAATAAAAGTAAACCAAAATTGTACTCCTAGTCAAGCTGAAAAATGATTGATTGATTGATTATGATAAAAAAATTAACAGTAAGAATAATGCACATCCAAAGGTTTGGGAAGGATACAACCCATGATGATAAATGGATTAAAGGTTGATCAATACAATATCAGTTAAATTGGATCAATATGATAGATTTATTAAGGATGATATGTTATATTGCAAGATTGGATTGCATGGACTAGGATTGAGTATATACTTGGATTAGATTGATTTAAGATTTTGGATTAGAGGAATAAAATGAGGTCAAATGAATTGGATAGGATTGGATGGGATGGAGGATTTGATGGCTAGGATGGAGGAATGAATGGGAATCAATGAGAAGGGAGAGCCAAGACTTGGTAAAAGGATAGATGGATGGAGAGATTTCTTGATAGGAGATAGATAAATTGAGTGGATGGATATAAGTAATAGGAGATGAATGAATAAAAGACAGAGGATAAAAGGATGGAGATCCAAGGACCATATTATAAAAGATTTAAATACTTCACACTAGAGGTGGTGTGATTACGGATGGAAGGATGGTAGATAAAGATGTATGAGATGGAAGGATAGTGCATAAGAGATATGGATGAAAAAAACTAAGGATTGTATCACCCAAAGCATACATAGATGTTTTTCTTCAAGCTTGATCTAGATCAAAGGGTAGGAGAAGGGGAATGGGATTGGATAGGGTGAGGGCTAGGAGATGGATGATATAGATAGGATATTCAACATCAACGGTAGGAAAGGATGATGAACAAATATAGGATGTTAGATAGTGGATGGAGGGAATGGATAGGATAGTCAATGATTAAAGATGGAAAAGAAAGATGTACTTAGAGGGGTGATGGATAGTAGATGAGGGATAGTGGATGTGTGATAGGGAGATGGTGGAAGGAATCAACCATCTAGTTCCATGGATAATATCCCTTAAAGATGTGCTACAATTGACCAAGGATACATGGAGGTATGTTCATAGATGTTAGTAGAAATGGGTGGGAAGATGGATGTATGAGAATATGAAGAACGATAAGGATTTATGAAAAGCCTTGGATTAAATGAATAAAAGGATGAGGAATGAATGTTGGAAATGGATGGGGTGTTGGAGTACTTGTGTATAAGTGGATGGGGATGTTGGAAAAATAAACATTGGAATGCACCTTGAAGGATGATGGAGTTTTGGAGAGGAATTTGAATTATATAGAGGATCAAATTTAGATTTTGGGACATGAGGACCCATAATAGATGAAGAGATAATGGACTTAAGATAGTGGATTTTGGGATATAATGGCCCAAAATGGATTTTAAAGATGAGGTATTTTTAGATAGAGAATTGGAAGACTTATGGGTGGTGGAATATTTTGGATTAATAAGTTTGGATGCTAATTGGATTGATCTTTGAGATGCATTTCTTCTATGAGCAATTTGGGAATCCGCATATTTTTTCATTCTTCTTTTTGGGCCTTTGTGGATTTTGGAACTTTCTTGATTTTTTATTGTATTTCTCTTTTCTTTAGGATTTCTTTTTTATGGGACTTGTTGATCCTTGGATTTTTGTGGATTTTTGGTTTTATTAGATTTATATTTGGCATCCAAATTTATTATCATAGGAATGGTTTGATTTCATTAGGATGACTTGTTTCAATATATTATAGATGGGGTGATGGAGGGAGAATGTTGAGAGGATTTCAAAGATGTATGCTTTTTTTGATCTTGTTTAGGGATTTGAAGTGACGGAGTGGTGAAATTTGAGATAAAATTTATGGATGTGGTAGGTGGAGGTATGTAAGGATCTAAGATGGATGGAAGGGATGAAGGATTTTGGAGCACAAGGACCCAAAATATATGTGGATGAGGAAGAAATGGAATTTTGGAAATAATGGATTTAGAGGATGGGGGATGAAGGACTTAGATTTAGATGGATGGATTTTGGATTTACAAGGGGTAAATTATATACCAACATCTTGAGTATGATTTTGTTAGAAAAGGCCATATGAAACTAGATTTTCTTTGACTTGAATGGGTTACAACATGCCTCGTTCATGGAGACCCAACCCTTTTCCTTGATACTTCATGTGTTGACAAATCCTTTTGCCAATAGGATACTTATTATTTTGTAAACAAGATGCAAGTCCATTTTGAGGGGGATATGTGGTGGAGGTAATTTTAAGCTCTTGAAGGAAGTCAAATCAGATAAAGGCAGAGGAACCAATTTTATATGTATGGGAATCATGGATGGATTGGGTAGAAGGATTATGATCATAAGAGGGATTAAGAGGATTATTGGTATATTGAGATGGATTAAGATCATGACATGGAGATAAAGGATTACTTTGATCTTGACTTTATGTGGGTGGAATAGAAGGGATGATTAGATATTGAAATGGAAGGGGACACTTTGATCTTAAAATGGTATAGGATAATGAGATATAGATAGTTTATTATGTTATATAATAGGACATTTGTACAGGACAACCTAATAATTGTACACACTATAGACCTTAGGAATGCATCATGATTAAGGAAACTAGATACACTTAAATATCTTCCTACTTAATTTTGTGATGATAAAACACTATATATATACACACACACACACACATACATACATACATATACATGTATATACATATATGTATGTATATATGTATATATGTATACACACACACACACACACACACACACAGATATATATATATATATATATATATATATATATATATATATATATATATATACACACATACATACATACATACACACACACACACACACACACACACACATATATATA